>AYNK01003216.1:0-12357 GCA_000497225.1 Amanita jacksonii TRTC168611 | reverse complement strand
AACAGGCGCTGGTTGCGGGTGGCTATTAACAGGCGCTGGTGGCGGGTGGCTATCAACAGGCGCTGGTGACGGGTGGCTATCAACAGGCGCTGGTTGCGGGTGGCTATTAACAGGCGCTGGTGGCGGGTGGCTATCAACAGGCGCTGGTGACGGGTGGCTATCAACAGGCGCTGGTTGCGGGTGGCTATTAACAGGCGCTGGTCGCGGGTGGCTATTAACAGGCGCTGGTTGCGGCTGTTGACGGGGGTGCCCTTGACAACTACAAAAATGTAATTATAAGCCGGAAGCCGCCAAGTAAGTTGAATGATACGTACCAAGTCACCAATGTGCCTTGTGGTACAGGAGATGCAGCACTCAGACCCGTAAGCATGAAAGCAGAGGTGAAGAAAACGATGGGGAGGCGCATGATTAGAACAAAGAACCTGCTTCAGGAGCTTGGAAGGGAAGGATCTGTGAGTCAGAATCCATTTCTACATGCGAGGTACTCACTGGCCAGCACTGAGGAATACGATGGAAATTGGCGTTTTTATCCACAGTCCGCGATCGAGAAGCATACGGATCTGATCGTTTCCATCCCCCTTTTCTACGCGACATCACACAACGTGATAAGCCGCCCGTTATCCTTTGTTACGCAACCCTATGACCGCTGTCTGCGCTTAGAGTCAGACGTAGATGCAGCCGGCAGCGGTTGGCCGGCACTCGCAGCTGGCTTAGGCGGGCCAGATGGCCGGCCAGCCTTCAATTTTTCATCTAACCACCACAGTGCAGGCAACGGCACAGGTCCTAACTGAAAGTACTGCCGTTCACCACCAGGTTGCGCCTGGTTAGGGAGCGCATGATTAGGGGACGAACTAGAAAAAAAACGCAATTATAGGCTGGGGCCATCAGGTAAGTTGAATGTCATGTACCGAACAGCCAGCATGCTGCTATGTAGTGCAGGAAATGCAGCACTCGGACCGGTGGGCATGAGGGCAGAAGTGAAGAAATCGACACCAGGGAGACGCATGATTAAAACGAAGAGCCCGCTTCAGGAGCTGGGAAGAGCAGCACCCGTAAGTTTGAATCCCTTTCCGCAAGAGAGGTACTCACTGGCCAGCACTGAAGATTATGATGAAACTTGTGCTTTTATCCGCTGGACAATGCCGTGGTCCGGGCTTACGCGAGAACAGGCCCTTTCCGACAAGCAAATCACCAACGCAAGATGGATCATACAATTTCCAAATAGAATTCTGCCCTGCGACAAAAGTAGGCCACCCGACACACAGGTTTTGGGATTTTGCTACGGCAGGTTGGTAGTTGTAACAACGCTCTGATGGTTGATGATACATGAATGCACGATGCTAAGTTTCATGTTGCAAATGATCAAATAGAGATGGGCGAGGTGGCACGGAACCTTATTCGTTCGGTGACGGATATTCAACGCACGTGGCGAAAGCATCGTGTCGCCTAAACAACGTTACCCCTTCACCTCTCTAATCCTACGGATACAAGAAACTAGGGCACTGCATACAGGCGATAGGAACCCTGCGTACTATAGATTAAATGTTGGCTTTACCATGTTGAGAATGAGCTTTAGCCTGCTGCCCTATCTCCGTACGCAATCTAATTGCAGCCCCCCATCGTGATGCCATTATAAGGCCCATCATGGTCACCGAGCTTGCCTTTGAAAATGTTCGAAACGTCACCTCTGGAACACTGGTTGCTTGTGTTCTCTTGGCCTGGGCGCATATTCAGAGATAGGATGAATGTAATGAAGGAACCAACTTCACCTTCACAGAGGTTGAATGCACCGGCTTCATTTATATGGACTTCTCTGGATGGATGGTGAAATCCCAGAAATTGACCTGTGTTGCATAGTCACTATCGGAAATTTGACGAGAGGGACGTAGATGGTCTATACCTGGCACAGTGGGAACAGGATCTCTCCTGGAAGGGGCATCAATACACAGATGTGCGCTCATGCTCGACAGCTTACTTATTAGAGATGTGGGTCACCTGCAGGTTCGCGTCCACGAAGTCAGCAAACGCCTGGTTACCAACCTTGGATCATGCATGAACAAGAAAGTCTACTAGTCTTTATTTTCCACCTACACGTGGCATTCCATAGCCAATCATCGTAATGGAAACGCCTGGAATCTGGCGAGACAAGAGAACGCCGTCGAGCAATGCAAGCGCAGCCCCTGTCAAGGACATCAGGGAAGAATAACAAAGTGATTATGCATCAAATGGTAACCTAGCGAATGGCCGACGACCGTGATCGTATTCACCTTCTGGTCCGCTAGTGTTTTCTTGACAGCCGCCAAGATATCGTTCGCAGTTCTGAGAACATGTTAGGCCTCCATTTTAAGCTTTCATGGACAGGAAACATCGCACTTGGCGTGCGCACCAGCGAATCCCTTATGAGCCTTAATAGATGGATCAATGCCAGGGAATAAGTTGGGATCCAAGTTATCCAGAACCGCGCCTGCATCCGTAGCAAGTGGTACACTACCGAGTTGACCAACATGAGCGCCAAACCAGATCATTAATCCCTACGACTCACATTTTAGCCGGATCAGTACCTTGGTGGGCGACAACAACAGTCTTCAATGACGGGGAGAAGCCAACGTAAACTGTCGTCCGGTTAGACACCATACATAAGGACATATTTTTCTGCTCCTTACAAAATTGAACACCGGATCCATCACCTCCAGTGGTAGTCGGGATGAAATCCGACTCTGCCTGGCAGTTACCTACATCAAGCAGGACGCAGATCAGAAAAGTACATCCGTTCTCAATAGCGGCTATACCTACTTCCACACTTCCAATTACTCGTCAAACTCGGGGAGCAATATGCAGCGGCCGCAAAGTGCGCATGCGGAGTAAATGCATCGACCTGAGCACTGCTCAGAGGGTTGACGCCACCCTGCCTCCTCTGGAGGGGAATGGCACAGGCCAGAAGTGGACCAAAAGAAAGGAGGAGAGGCAGCCAGTACATGCCGATGTGCAACGGCTATCCCGGATAGCTTGCTGGTCTTGGCTGTTCACCTCGTCCGATAAGCGGCATTTTATATTAGCACTGATTTTGCAAGCGGATGCTCACGCTGCTGTTGGTTGTCAGTAGATCATCAGGAAAGGTTGCACCGACACTCCTGGAAACCTGTAATCTGTTTCCGGGGATCGCGTACTGCCACGCGCATCCGAGTCGTTGTTAGGTCATTGATATTCAAAGCCATCGGCAGGGTTTGAGGCAATGGCCATCAAAATAAGTGGTTCCGGCAGAGTGTACACTGTGTAGCAGCCTTTTGCTAGGTGTAGTGGGATGTCCAGTGCGCCAGACTCATGCAATGTTTGATGACTGGTGACCATCTAACTTTGGGTTCCCTGTAAAGATGCGTTTGAAACAAAACGGCCCGATATACGTAGCATCGAGCATCAAGCCATCACTGATAATTGGGTTACCCTAGCCGAGATGCTGTGCAACAGTTACTCTACCCGCAAGGATATGAAGGACAGCTGCCAGCGGGACTTTTCTTACATGCGGGCTATTGCATTTCATAAAGGGGGCCACTTTGGACACGATCGTTGGTCAATGCAACTGGTCAATCAACCGAGGTCTTCAAAGCGCTCCCTTTCACTCCATCATCTACGCACCAAGGTTCGTTCTTACTAATGATGGTAACCGGACCGTAATGCAACCAGCGAATGATGTTATCAGAGTGGGCATTCCCCGTTTCAGTGGCAACCTATATTAATACCATTATATGGTCAACGACGTTGCCTTCAAAGATGCTTCGAACATCTCCCGGAAGTAATTGGAATGAAATCTGATTCGGCTTGGCAGTCGCCTACCCGATTGGCTGCGTGAGCGTTGAATCGCTTTCAGAGGAGTTTCCCGTCCTTCGTCAGGTTCGGAGCAGCGAAAGCATGGTCTGAGGGACAACTTGACCTTATTCTAGTTATCAGAGAGCTTCCTGATATCATCTTTCATAGTCTGAAGTTGAGACGAGGATCCACACAGGTTTCAGTTTATGGCCAGAGTGAGCGCTGATCTGAGCCTCCATCAGCGAGAGACAGGTTTAAATCTTGGCTTCTGTTCCCATTTTCGGGCGACAAAAGGTTGACATTAGTTCAAAGCGCATCATGTGGTTGATGGTGCGTACATTAGGCACTTACTGCCACTGAGAATCAATTCACCACTGTTTGAACTGGCGCAGTTAACATTCCCGCATTTTAGTCTCAATGTGTACCACCTGCATTACTATTGCCCACTACTCATCTCCAACAGCGCCTCAATACTCTTACCCAAATCGCCCCCATTCGCTTCCAACACCAGATCAATCACCCCATTTTCCGTTCCAGGGAATATCTGCATCAATGTCTCCTTCGCCGCTGCAGCTGCATTCGCGTGCGCCTCGTCAATCTCCGCCTGCACATCAGATAAATCAAGTATCGGGGTTGGCGTGCGGGAGACATATGACAGTGGGGATGTGCTTGTGTTTGGCCCCTGTGCAGAACTAGTGTCAACTGCCGCTGGACTTGAAAAACTCCGGCCACCTCCATCTGGGGGAACGGAGGAAGGTCGGACAAGGGACTGCCTTCGGGGCGGTAGCGGAGGCGGTGGTTGTCCTTGATGCGAGAACTGCTCTGGATAACCATGTGGATATCCCTGAGGCAATGGACCGTGTGGTGTGGGCGAATGGATGTAAGGGTAGTTTGAAGAATTTGGTGAGATGTAAGGCTGCGATGGCCCTAGTGCTAACGGCTGATGAGTCATCGGAACTTGGTCTTGTTGACCCTGCCATTGCGCCATGCGTGGACTGCCCCGTGGGCTTCGTGATGGTGTATCCTCAAACGAGTACGACGATACGCGAGGAGACGGTGGATGTGAAAGTGGGGCAGGTATTCTTCTCACTCGGGGCTTATACGGAGTGTGTATCTGAGGAGCTGCACTTGAAGGCCTTTGTGGAGATGTTCTAGGATCCTGCTGTAGTTGTTGCGACTGTTGCCCGTCGGCTGCTTCACGTTGCTCCCGTCCCAGTTCGAATGGTGCGAACGGTCCGGGAAGATAAGCGAACTTGTTTTCCGCGCCGTCCAGTGCCTCGCTGAATATACGACCGATTGCGTTGAGGGGTTTTGAAATAGTGTCTCCGGTCTTCTGTAAGAGCCTGCGGGCATCTTCACCAATACTTTGGGATGGTGTGGGTGCAGAGAGAGCCAACGGTTGCGCTGACTCGTCTCCTGCATGCGGTGGAGGAGCAACTTCCTTTCCGAGCGTGGAAGGTTCCTGGCGTGTTATAATGGGGGATTGAGGGTCGGCACCTGGAAGAGCCTGAATGGCAGCTTCTACGTTGCTATTGAGCGTTGTCAGTAACTACCTTGTGCACGAGCACAGATGGAGACAGACCCTTCAAACTCCTCTTTCGTGATATTGGACAGTGACGTATGGTCCATGGTTTCAATGAACGAAATGGCGCCCGTCTATTGAGGCCATGGGCATTGTGCGACCCACTGGAGTCAACGGTAATACGTACCAAACTAGACAGATAATACCCTGCTTCACCTTGCAACTTTGACGGATTGCGGAACCGATTAATAAACCTATTTCAACACTTCAGCCAACCTATATGCGCCACAACAATAGCACCCACTCCACATTTGACATCAGATGAGGCGGGTTAGCCTTAAGCACGACAAAGATCAAAATCGGGACAAAAGAGTCAGCTCCTTCCTCTTTCTTCAAATGGCGGACAAGGCCAAAGATGACCTTGCAGCAATTGAGTATACAGATTAGTTTGTCGCGTGGCGCCTTGTAATGATTGATCTTGAGCAGTTCTGTGACGCTCCAGAGACGTGAACAGTAAGTTGCACGGGTCACGGAGGCAGATTATGGGCAAAAAAGTACCTTGTTGAGCGAACATAAGGAAACCCTGGCTACCCTCTCCGATTGGAACGTCTAGATGCTTCTCTTCGATCCATCCAAAGAGTGATATCCGCTGCGCCAACACACGGTCACGCTCGATATCATCGGGGTTATACGACCTCGGATGAGGCGTGAGCACAATTTGCGGTGTAAAAGTGCTTTTTGATGATGAAAGAAAAACAGGGACAGTATAGAGTCGATCAATGGAGGCAACGAGAAAAAGGACTTGAAAGAGAACTGACAAGTCGTATAATCGGTTCATCACTAGCTTCTCCATGCCTTCAAGGGCATTGTCGAATTCAGCGTCTTCCGCGTTTTTCCACACTTCGCAGTTGCGCATATGGCCCGCGATAAACTAGTATAATGGCATCAATGAAAGAGATGATATATACGTGTAAACGTGGAGGCAGACGTACATCAAGAAAACCACTAACAACCCGTACTTGATCACCCACAGGAACGGATCGTTTCGTAAAGTGACTTAAGAACCTACAGTATGTGTCAGATAAGATTTTTCTCAATAGGATTATAGAAAGCGTACGATCTCAAATACTTGGAGACAGGTTCTGCGCTTCGAGACTTCATCTGATCCAAAAATCTTTGAAAATCAAATTGGACCTCTGTTTGTTGGTCTAGAGAAGTAGGATATGGGCTAACACCACCATCTGTACTGCCTCCTGCAGGGGGAGAACTTTCAGCTGTATCAGATATCACCCGTTCTGAACCCGGATCCACAGCATTGATAGCCGGGGGCTTCGGGCGAGCCAAGTTGGGAAGAGAAAATGTTTTTGCTATGGATGCGAAGGAGGGGAAAGGAGAAGAGGATCTTGAGGGTGGTGAAGCGGATAGTGATGTTGGTAATCGGGGTGATAATGGGACGGTCTCCTCCCTTGCTGGTGGGTGACCTTCAGAAGTCTGCCAGGCTTCCCTGGCCGCCTGCTCTTCTGGACTTACTAGGGGGTCGAATTCTCGGAGGACTTCCTTTGGCGATGGAGGGTGGTGTGGGGGGTCGTTATTATCAGGGCTGAAGACATTGGCAGTTAGAACAGGATCTGGCGCCCTCATGGGGTGTTGCACAGGAGGAGGAGAGGGTTTGCCGTCGTCATCGTCTTTCCAGGGATTGAGATCGGGGATCTGAAGGTTGTCTGGGGGCTGAGCAGACATGAGCGTTTGTCTTCCCAAAATGGAATTTGCAGTGGAACTCTCTTCTTTTTTCTTTTCACGGCAACACACAGCCTTTACTCCTTTCACCTCCTCACCCTCTCTCCCTCAAATGGGCCGCTCTCTTTTCTCCCAAAATTACTCTACTCCCCAGGCTGTCTCAGGCCTTGGCATCCGTGGCTACGACACCTGGCGCAAATCTAATCCTTTCGACCCAGATTCGGACGATTTCTTCATAGATGCTGTTTACGAAGCCTTCTTAGACCCTTCCGAATACCCCGCCACCCAGCAGGAACCCAGGCTAGTGCTTCGTGATGATGACGAGGGAAATCTAGTTGTCAGACCTTCCATCATCATGCAAATCGACAACGACCGCGACAGTGGTGTCTCCCTCGGCTCTGGTAGCCCCGTCCTCAGCTCCCGCGACAGTCCAAGCCCTATGGCAGTCGGTGCGGACGATCCTGCCGCCATCTTAGCCGACGCGGGGTACACCGACCCAACGTCAGAGTGGCTTAGATCTAGAGCCTCCATGGCAGCCACCTATGAGAGCCGGATGCGCATGGGCAGACCCGCATCTGCTCTGTCCGCAGATATACCCAACCCCCCTGTGACCGGGTATATCCCCCCTCTTTCCATTGATGACCCCAATCACGATAGAGCGCCGGCGCCGATTCGACTAGATCAAAGCTTGCCGCTTCAGGCACCGAGTAGACACCTTAATCGTTCGCCATCGCCGACTATCTCTTCTGAGAGGCTTCCCACACTGTCTAGCGGACAGCCCCTCAGCTGGTCCAACTCCATACCTATCAGTTCGCACACCATCAATATTACCCCCATCGATCTCGCGCCCATTGAACGTCATTCTTCCCCTGCCCCTCGCTCACCCCCCTTCATGGCAACTCTTCTTCAAACTCCTCCCAGATCTCGCGATACCCCACAGGTCCCAGATATGTCCACGGTCACCCCTTCGCCAGCTCCTTCTGTTACCCCCCGCATTTATACCTGGCATAGTTCTGCTTCCTCTTGGATGGCTCAGAGTCCTACCCCTCGTCCGCCTGTTGTTTCACAACTGACGCCAGGGAGTCCCCTTACAAACCCTAGCGCCCGCATTTCTCATTCACGCCTCACTCTGACCCCTGTCCACTTGCGTATGCAAAGTGCTGCTATTTAAAACAAAAAGTCGACCTGCTCTCCTCTTTCAAAAGGCTCGAACACTTTGTGTTCATGCCAACCCTGCTCGAGACAATTTCAATATCTCTTGCCTGCCGTTCTTTATTTATACCCCCCAAATATTGCTCTTCTTTTTATCGCACCATTGCTTTACTTATGATATATGCTATCTCTTGTCAACCTTCCTCCCAATGCCAATGATATGCTGCTTTTTCTGCCTGCTTAACATGCTCTAGATGTCCTCAAATATCCTTTTTCTTCTGACATTTTTGTTCTCGTTTACAAGGTTATCATGCGCCTTTCACTATGTTTGCTGTACTACTCTACTTTGGTAAGTTCAAAGCACGCTGTAACGTTATCATCTTTTGCAGTACAATGGCACATATGATCATTTCTGTCTTACATAGATCAAACAAGAATAACTGTGTACCAGATACGGCTGGAACACATACAGACCTGATGGATTGATGTAGGATTGGCACAAGTATTTCGTATCTCAGAAGTCATAATCGACAGGGGTTGGCGGTGGTTTTTGAACAATCCAGATATCTCCGACCTTGAAAGGAACCCTCGAAATCCGCTCCTCAATCTCCTTCTTTAAAGCCACGCTCGCTGATCTAATTTCTTTGTGGCTACGTGGCAAATCCTCCGCGACCTTGGCGAAAACGGATTCTTCCATAAGCGCCGTGCTATGAGGGCAACTTGTTCCTTCCAACCGCTCTGTGAGATAACGCCTCAGGAACATTCTTGCGCTAGTCTCACGCACTCGGTCAGTAAATAAAATCTGAAGAGCATCCTGACAAGCGTAACGCCAGGTGAACAGATCGCTAAGGTCTGGCACGGTTGTCGCTCGTAGCTCCTTGCACTGAGTGCAAAGAAGGTCGCGCAATGGAGTGGACAGCGTGTCGAGCGAAGCTTGTTTGATGACGTCTACCCAACCAAGATGGGCGCCAACGGTAAACACCTTCAGCGGTTCTTTCTCCATCTCGTCACAGGTTAGAACGAATTTTCTCAACCTGCGAGCGGCCCCATCCATGGCATACTTCTGTGCCGCCCTTGCCACCCTCACACAAACATCCAGCTCGATGGGCCCCTCTTCATACGGGTAAACCAACTGAAGAAGGTTGTATAAGCGCCGCGCTATCCTCTTCCAACGGCACAATAGGTAGTCCCTTCTTCATCTCGTTTATGTTCTTCTCCTTTGTGTCTCCTTTGCGCAACGAAAACATATCGTCAAAGATCGGAGACGCAATGCTGAGTATCGACCTCAACACGAAGAAATCAACGAAATCAGTGGTGCGGAGGATGATATCTGCCCTCGCAGACGAGTCGAAAGGCTTTTTGGCGTCAGTCGGGAGCACAACTGAACCATCGCTTTCTGTTTTCTCGGATACAGCGCTGGAGACAGATGCGCTGCTCATCTCTGGTGAAGATAATGCACAATCGATTAAGGCATATAAATGGGGGGCAAGTTCTTGCAGTCAGATGCCCAGTTGCTGCGCGATCAGAAGTCTGCACTGCGCCGCGGTTGCATCGTCTTCTGGTGCTTGCACATGTGGTCATTCATTCTGTCTTAGATCAAAGAATAACTGTGTACAGCCCCAGGTCCAGGACCACGCGCACAGAAAAGGTACACCGGACCTTATACTGGGATTGACGTCCCAATAGAATTATGATAAGCACCTCGTATCCCATAACAGACCGAAGTAAATAATGCAACGTAAGCATAACGACTACTGGGGCTCTACCGATCGAACAACCCATATATCTCTGACCTTGAAAGGAACCTTTAGAATCTCCTCATCAATTGCCTTCTTCAAAGCCACGCGATTTGACATGAATTCTTCTAAGTGGTTTCGATTCTCCTTCATAGCCTGGATGACAACCGAATCATCCGTAAGCACTGTGCTATGAGGACAACCAGTCTCCTTCAATCGCTCCACGATACATGTCCGCAAGATATGTCTTGCAATACCGTGGTTCCAGGAACGATTGACGAGCAGCACGTCAAGAGCATCTCGGCAGGCATAACGCCAGGTGAACAGATCGCTAAGATCTACCAGCGCTATTGTCGGTGGCAACTCCTTGCACTGAGTACAAAGAAGATCGCGCAGCGGAATAGTTAGCGTGTTCAGCGAGGCTTGTTGGATGACCTCCACCCAACCAAAGCGGATGCCAACCGCAAACACCTTCAATGGTTCTTTCTCCATAGCCTCACAGGTTAGAACAATCTTCCTCAACTTCTGAGTGGCCCGGTCCATGGCGTACTTTTGTGCCGCCGTTGCCACTTTTGTACAAACGTCTAGCTCGGCAGTCGGCCCCTCCTCGTATGGGTAAATCAATTGAAGAAGCTTGTATAGCGTCGCGCTATCCTCTTCTAATGGCACAATAGATAGCCCTTCCTTCATCTCGTCCACGTCCTTCTCCTTGGCGCCTCCTCTGTCTAACGAAAACATATCGTCGAAGACTGGAGACGCAATGCTGAGTATCAATTTTAGCGCGAAGAAATCGACAAAATCAGAGGAGCGGAGGATGATATCTGCTCTTGCAGACGAGTCGAAAGGTTTTTCGGCGTCAGTTGGGTTCATGAGTGAATTGCTACGTTTGGTTTTCCAGGAAACGGCGCTGGAGATGGATGTGTTCAATGATTATCTCTGCTGAAGAAGCTTTCAGTGTGGTCAGCTGTCTAGTTCAGAAGTGTTGAGGCCGGAGAGCAATTCAAGGCCAAGCCGAAGCCTCGGCTATGGGACTCCTACCTATAGATATCAGGGATGGTTGTGAGATTCCAGGCGCAAAATGTGACGATGTGACACTGACTGGATGCCAGAAATCACAATTCGCAGAAGGGCTGCTGAAGACGGCGCGGTCACGCACCATAAATTCCTCAGGAAAACTGCAAGAGGGAATGTTATCAAAGGCAAGACTGAGGGGTGACGAGGAGTGCCTACTGCGAGACTGACCCATCCAACAGTCGTCAGGGAACGCTATCTGCGCGATGACGTCGGTTGCGGAGTCCAAGGATGTTCGCTGTGCAAAAGTCTACCTGGGATGGATGGGGAATTCACCTTGTTGCCCACTTCAGGAGACCTTGAGCATCCCGCCTTTCCCAATGGTCACCTCGTTCTGCCGGATACAAACATCTTTCTAGCGCAGGTTTGCGGGCGCCATTTTTCTCCTTGATAGCATTTGACATCCGCATCCATCAGATGGATCTACTCGAGTCAAGCCTCTTTAAACCTCCGATCATCCTTCTTCAGACCGTTCTTGAAGAAGTGCGCCACCGCTCTTTACCGCTTTTTAATCGCCTCAAAGCACTTGCGAAATTGGATGACAAAACGGTATGGGTCTTTTACAATCATTATCGATCGTGCGTTTTATTGCCTCGGCGCGAAGCTTGAATAACTCTTTTGGAAGAGAAACAGCTGTTATACGGGAAGAAAACGAAACGCCAAATGATAGAAATGATCGAGGTGACTACATCCCGTTTCGATCGTGTTTAGTGACTTATATCCTGTTCTAGGGATCCGGACAGCTGCTTCATGGTACACCTCTCACCTATCCCTATCGCGAAAGCATATCCGTACTGGCAGCCAAAAGAAGGTGCCTACCGTCATCTTGCTGACTCAAGATGCAGCCAACAGGAGGAAGGGAGAAATGCAGGGAATTGTCTCAATGAGCAGTAAGAGGAGCATTATCGCATGCAGTGGCTTCATTCAATGTGTCTGTTCGTTACAGTGCAGCAGTATGTGGAGGGGCTGAAAGACGATGAGAAGAAACTGCAGATACTTGATCTGCTTTCTGCTGTCCCCGACGAAATTGAACCCACAAGGGCATCTGCAGCTGCGATGGGGGCCAAGACTACATTTTATCCTGATGTCAGTTTTAATCCTATCCCTCTTTGATAATCGTCGTGACCCTCTATCAGTATCTGCCAACTGCTACTCTTCTTGTCGGCGTTAGGAATGGCAACCTGCATCAAGGGCACTTCAATGCTAACCAATATAACTATCTTGAGGTATGGCCGCTTTCGTTGCCTCTTTCAACGTACTTCTTCCAATATATTTCATCATAGGGCGAAGTTGCTTCACCTACGTTCAACAAGCCAGTTCTTCTTCAAGGGAGAG
>AYNK01001591.1:0-12178 GCA_000497225.1 Amanita jacksonii TRTC168611 | reverse complement strand
TGGCGACAAAATCCGAGTTTGCTAAGTGCCAAAATCGGCAGCGTTTCGGGAGTTCTACCTGCAGCTGATCAACTGCCCCACTGCGTCCGTTTTTCTGTAGCGCCTGCGAGGCCGCGGAACCCGCCGGTTGATCAAAATTGACTTCCGACCCCTGTTCTCTCCATTGCACGGATAGATATTCCGGTGCTAACCGACGAAGATGAACAGCTTTAGCACCGATGACTCGACGGTGTCAGGGAGTGGTTGGCGACGGTAGGCTCTACAAGCGAAAAGTAGGGTAAGGCCAACAGGACTTCGTTACCATCTCTAAGGCAGAAGTCGGAGGTTTCGAGGAGGAGCTTTCAAGCACAGGGATCGCTGATGCGGCATGTGAGACGATGATCGTGAGAAGAGGCGAGGGATGTGCGCAAATCTCATTACGCCGCCCATGGATTAGCCTACAAACTCCGATCGCCTGACCTCTTCACCCCCTCTGAGAGTCGAAAAGGTCCGTCGGAATGCCTTGTTGGTAACAGTGGCACTTAAAAACTGGACAAAGCGTCGCCACCACATCTGGAAGTGTTATATCTTCGAACAGGGCATGGAACCTTTCTCACGACCCGACACGCCACCTTATCCCAAATTAATCAGTAGCTGTGACCCGTTCCATCATGGTGGACGTGGTGACGGAACTAGAGACCGCATATTTGATCATCAGGCCATAGTAATTGTTCGCTTCACCCCATCACCTTGTCATGACTAGGAAAACTCCGGGCCAGTTGGACAATGCACCTAACCGAGCTCTCGAGAAGATAATTCTGTGCAAGTTCGACTGTCGCATTCTCCCTTGTCTCACTCTCGTAATTCCCCTTCACTCACTTCTTCCGCCGTGGTAACGTATTACAATATCTGTTGCAGATCTATGTGGCCAGTTTTCTTGATAGGTCTAACATTGGGAATGCAAGGTCAGTCCTTAGTGGAGTCTTGCTGCCCCTACTTACGTTTTCGCCATTACCACAAGAATCGCAGGTCTCGAGAAAGATTTACACCTCCACGGAACACAGTTTAATAAAGCGCTCGCCGGTCAGGACTGCACCTCATCTTTGTCACAGCAGCACTGATAGATATCAACAGTATTTTTCGTAACGTGAGTAGGCGAGGGTCTCCATGGCTTTCACCCATCAGAACCTCTAGATATATTCTTTCCGAGATTCCTTCGAATTTAGCTCTCAAGAAATTTAGACCCAATGTAGGCATTTTTCTCATTCTGGAAGGAATCGCATGGCTCACTAGGCATGTAGCGTTGGTTGGGATTCCTTGTTGCGTCCTGGGGATTGGTCACGACTCTGACGGGTCTGGTACGTAGTACAGATCCAGCAAGTCACGAAGCTCATACGTGTTTCCCAATAGACCCGGAGCTATGCCGAACTTGTTGTTGTGCGGCTGTTGCTAGGATTGTGCGAAGGGGGCCTAGTGCCCGGTGTGGTTAGTATCTGCGTTTCATTACACCTATGTGTTACTATCATCGATGACCTTCAGGTCCTGTACTTGAGTTGCATATACAAACGACACGAACTACAACTTCGGTAAGCTACATGTTTATGTATTCAAACATGGAATAAACATTGAAACCCTGTTCACATCGTCTAGCATTGGGATTTTCTATGCGGCAGGTATGCTCCAGGAAAAGGAATAAATTTTTGAATGCTCACGTGGGGGGAGCATCATTTTCCGGTGCATTTGGAGGTATGTTCGATTGACACCAAAAGTAGCAAGACGGATGTTTCGCTCCTAGGTCTCCTTGCAGCTGCAATAATACACATGACAGGCATCGGAAATCTCGCTGGATGGAGATGGATCTTTGTATGTCTCTCGTACATTACGGCTAAATATCGGTACTAGCATGGTTAGATTCTAGAAGGGATAGCGACATTCTTTCTGGCCGGTGTAGCCATATTCGTGCTTCCCACAGACGTATCTTCTGCGCAATTCCTGACAGAGGAGGAAAGAGACTATGCTTGTAAGTTCCTCAAAATATGTTCACGTGCAAGTTCACGATGTATCACGATAGTACGACGTTTAAGGCAAGACGCAGAATTACCCAACATCAGTGATACATCTATCACAGATAGGGTGAAGCGGCTTTCACGAGGAGTTGATATCGTGAATTGTGAAATTCTTATCTCAGAAGAAGAAGAATTTGAATGGAGGGAGTTGAGACGTGGTAGGTTCCATCACAATATATATTGTACCATGCAGAATATCTTAGTGGAAACAAGCCCTCTTGGACGTTCAAACATGGCTGCTCGGTTTGTCATTTTTGGGATTCGTCGCGAGTCTATATTCCTTTTCGTTCTTCTTGTGCGCGTTTATTTCATTGCCCATGTGCCTGGAGTCTAGCTCATATACACTAGCCCTACGATTGTTGGTGGTCTCGGATATTCGGGAACCCAGGCGCAACTGCATACTGGTGAGTTCAAGAAAGCGACTTCATCTAAAGATAATTCATATCATGAGCGCAGTACCTCCATATACTCTGGCACTATTCTTGACAGGTGCGGTATAGAGGTACGAATTGAATGGTTGAGAATCAACGTCGTTACTAGTTGTGGTAGCCATCATGAGCGATCGTCTGAAGTTGCGTGGGCCATTTGTGTTGGCGCTTTTACCATTAACAATGATGGGTAAGTACTGCGTCCCAGAGAAAGGTTGCGTTTCAATTGTTGCTCTAGGTTACATCATTGCGATCCTGGCGAAGACAAATGAGGCGCGATACGTTGGATCGTGTTTTATTGTGGCCGGAACGTAAGTCAGAAACCACCACCATTTTCCTACCGCGACACTGAGAGTTTGGTAGCTATGCATCGGTGCCCTGCGTACTGTAGTAACCTTCGATTTCATCGTCGCTATGAGTCTAGTGACACTATCATCAGTGCGGCTGTTGCGAATAATACTGGTGGGCATTACAAGAGAGCTACTGCGACAGCCTTACAAACTGGTTTCGCCAATGCCAGGTACGCATATATTCAACCACTTCCATTCAGCCTCTACAGCCGTGGCCCAGTGGTTTCATTGCAACCTTCATATACACGCCCGGTTTGTCATCAGTACCTTTTTCCATTTTTCTCTCTCTTATAGGAGCCAGACCAGAGCCCTAGATATATACGTGGACATACAATAGCGCTGGCGCTTGTAGCTTTTGCATGGGTTTGTATGGGTGCCAACCTGTAAGTTGTTTTTCTTTAGTTTTCTTCAACCATGTCGTTTAAATCGTTACAAGGTTGTACTGCATGTGGGAGAACAAGGCTAGAAGAGAAGGTCGTCGAGACGCCAATATTCAAAAATATAAAATCCTTCGTGATGCCGGACTAACCAAAGCTCCTATTGGCGATCGCCATCCGAAGTTTATGTTTACCCTGTGATAAGATTGCCTTCGGCACTCCATTTCTTGCGCTGCTAACGCCCTGGTGATCGTTGGATCGATACCAAACTTCAAGGTGTTATAATATTTCCCTTTCAGTAGTCATTTATATGCAAACTGTCAATATATATGCGTTGATCGTCCGATAAGTAATTACACACCGCATCGCGTAGGACTCAATACATAGGCTTATGCAACAGCGCAACAACTCTTCTACCGCTTAACCTTCGTAGGGGTAACCGGAGCCTAAGCTCAGGCGAACTCTCATTGGGCAATTGGATTGACGGTGATTATACTAGATGGGACTGGTGAACCACTATGAATGATATAAAGGAAATGACCTTACCACAAGGGAGTCATCGAAGGCCAGAGACATTGATGCCTCCATCAACGTATCAACCCCCATGTAGTGTCGATATGAAGACAATTTCGTCTCCCTCCCTGAGCTTGTAATCCCCTTCTCCCTCAAGCTCCCAGTCCGTATTGTTTATAAGGACCAATATCCCTGGACGACTATGCGCTTTCAGACTACGAATGTCTCCAAGAGAACGATCCACTTACACTGAGCCCTTCTCCATAAATAGTTCTTCCCTCTCCTTCAAGAGATGATCTCTCAGGTAGTGGATAAGGTAGGTGACATCAGCCGGCTTGTTGTTCGTAGAGTCTGCTTCAGCTACCACTTGCTTCGAGCTGTTGTCAATAGGCACCTGAGCTGGGATGCTGAGTTTATGATGCCGCTGATTTGCAAACAAGAGCTCCATTCCACCCCCAAATTCGATTTTGAGATTTAAATTGTTGGGTGACATCGTATCGGTTTGGAAGGATGTTCGGCAGCGAAGTGATCAGCACTTAAGCCCTAGGGTAATCAATCGTTGAGGTGAAGCTTTGTTGAAGTCATTACAGGGCACATGGTGTAGTTGGTTATCACATCCGCTTAGCATGCGGGGGGTGCCCGGTTCAATTCCGGGTGTGTCCAATGTTTTTATTTATTTTCTAGAGACAATGACATGACGTCATACAGTATCATCCATTTGGGTGGAGCCCAACCTCATTCATGAACATCATGGACGACTTGCCTTTTGATACTTCTCACCCCGTAGTTCGGGATTACTTGGCCCTTGTTAGGTGCGAGACAGTTTTATCTGCGGAATTTACTAATTCTCGAGTAGATTACAGATCCTGACTCCGTTGTCTCTGTTGATCAATATAGCCACGGTATGTATATGCGCCGTTGTCACCAAACCGACGATAGGTGGGTTGCCATGATACTCTGCGTGGCGATTCAAAAACAGATTTTGTTGCATAGGCGACGTTATGAAGGATAATCTCACAGCGCTTTCACCGCAAAGGTCGATTCTCGCTGCTTATGTCGGATTGTTATTTCTTGGCCAGATTGGCTACTGTATTATACTAGTCATGGCAAGTAAGCGGGAAACGAAGGTTCAAACATGCATACATCGGGTCAGAATGTTCTTCTCATTGATAACTAGTCTGCTTTGGTCAAGGGTGTTGGAATATCTCTCGTCATGGCGAACCTTCTTATGGCCATATGGGCTATATGCTGGGTACGTGTAGTCAGAGACTCGATGACGAGTACTTACAAGCTGTAGATCATGAGGTGGTACCTTGTTTCAAGCATTCTTCAAGGCTTTCTGCTTCTTTTCCTTCTGTATTCGAACCTTGCACTGTACATTTACCACCCAGCAGTATCAGACCGCCCACTGGATACAGCTTTCATCCATGCACCAGTCCGTTTCTTCCTTGTATTGGTAATGATGCTGTCTTTCCCGTACTGTCTGTTGTATGTGGTGGGTTAGAAAAACTAAGCCGTAATAACTGATAACGTTCTTAGGGTTGCTTTGCATCCGAACCGAGCTCCAATCTCAATGGCTGCTTGGCATGCCTGGACTGCATTTGGAATCGTTCTGGGTACAAATTTTCTGGCACTTCTTGTTGTCATCACGCAACGGGATGTTGTATGGTGCATCGGCGCGACGTGGATATCCGTTAGCCTCTGGAGCCAACGGCCTAAACCTGTCCCTGTTTTCGTACGTCGGCATTAGGAAAAATAATGGAATACATCCTGACACTGGGTTTAGGCCACTGCTATTGCGGTCACTGCTATTCACCCGATCGCACTAATATCAACGATAGCGTATACATATTATAAGGGACGATCATCAAGGGAAGGGCGTGTGGCATTACCGCGGGACGGTGGTCATCCGGGTCTTTACGGCCAAACCAGCACCCACCGTGGACACAGAAACACTCGCTCTACTGCAGTAGAGGAAGGAACTGCTGAAGATGATTTCGGCGGAATGTAGGGATCATGAGCCATAAACTGTCGTGTAGCAGCCTGAAAATATTGATGCGCACATGAACAATGCCATATTCATATTCGTAAAGTTAATATACAAGTCCTGTCATCCTTTCGACGAGCTTGTCATTGGAATCCTTACGATAAAAGTCACTTAGACCGCAACCCGTCCTTCTGCCACATCTAGACACCGACACCTCCTACCACCCGTCTTGTGCGGTATCTTATACTGGGGAGTACCTTCAATGGATATGATTTGAACTTGTCTCTCTAGTTCCGGTGAGTATGACTCGGCATGTTTGGCATACTCTGCCCCAGGAAGAGGCGCGACCTTGAAATCTCGCCTCGGTATATCCTCATTTCTCACTGGCGTTACAGGAATGGGCTGCAAGCTGATGACAGTGATTGGTTTGCGTCTGTCTTTGCTTTTTGAAGGCCGATATGAAACATCCTGTACGAGGAAGGACGTGCCAGGAGAAAATACATATTCCGTCTTTGCGGGATCGTCGGACAACGGGGTAATGTACGTCGCGCTTTCCCAGACCTCCGAGTAGTCATCTGGCGGGTTTACGACCAACAAGATACCATTCTCGTAATGCAGTGCGTCTTGGATCGAGTCGGTGAAACTCCAAACCATCTTGGTAGTAACGACGTGCCCTGCGGAGATGTAACTCCTTATCGCAGAGTCAAATGCGTAGCTGAGTTGTTCTTCGCCAACAGGCCCAGCATTCTTCGGGCATTCCAGAAATTCAATGCCAAAACGTTGGAGCCCAAACTGATAAATATCAACTTGTCCGCTGTATAGCTGACTTTTCAGCCGAGGCGTGCGCGGCATAGCCTGACATGCTAAGGCAATTAGGCGGTTCTCGACATTACTCAACTCGTGGAGACGGTCGCGGACGATAGTAAGCTGTGACTTGACATCTTCGAACGACGATGAAGGCTTCATCATGAACGAATTCATGTAATCCTTGTCTCTGGGATTGTACGTGTTCCAATTTGACTTCCAAATCATATCTGCGAGGGTGTACTCGTCGAGGGGGAAAGGCTGGAGAGGGATGCTGGTATACTCGAAAACTTTGTTGAATACCAAGCGTGCAAATGAGGCGGTTGTCCAGTCATAGATCGCCATAGCCAATTCGAAACTGTACGGGGTAAAAGGAAAGAACTGCTTTCCTAGTTTCTGAAGTTCCTCTATCGTCTTCCCTGGAGCGTCCGGGATGTTCTGGTACGGAACATATTTCCTCCTGATCATGTCGTCCAAGAATTCTGCATCGGCTTGGGAGATAACAGGTAATGGTTTCAAAAGTCCCGACGAGCTGATTTCGACGGGTGATTCTTCATAAGAGACCGCGGCAGAAAAGGTTCCGTCACCAGGAAAACGAAGGGCGATGTTTACGACAGAAGAGATCGTCGATTCCCTTGCGACATTGTCGGCGCCTTTGGTAATCTCACCATTGAAATCGATGAGAAGGTCAAGGTAAAGCTGGGTGATATCAAGGAAGCCCTGATTTTCGACTATCAGACGAGGTGATGAACCATACTCGCCACGTTCTTGGTCCAACACAGGCAAGCCGTCGCTGAACCAGAGCTGTGCGCCTTTCGGGTTTAAGACTTGGGTAATCTTCCACATGCCGGCTGGACATGGTATAGCCTGAGTGTGAGTATCGACTAGACAGGATCAGTAGCAATGGGTACGTACATTTAGATGTGAAATGAATATCTTGAATAAAGCGAGCAGGTCCAGGTTGCTTTTATACGCCCCTTCACTCCGCTCAGGATATTATAATCGTCCAATGTCCTCACCATCGCTCGGGCAGTTCCTGAGGCCGTGACATTCTTCAATGCCAGGTATGACAGCGGTAATGGAACATGGAGTGAATATGGTGTTCTGTAAAAATGGTGCGTCAGGTGCGTCAGGTTTGGTAACGTGGCGGTCGTGTGAACTAGGGTTCCGGGAAAAAGGGGGATGTTTTTCCCCGGCTGGTATTTCCCTAGGGCATGTTCAGAAACCCTGATTGTACGGAATGTAAGAATCCCATGATTCTCTCATGGCTGCCAGAACACTGGCTTGACTGCAGCATTTGAACAAAACTTTAACTCAACCAGCATGGGAGATATGTGTTGTGGTCCACAGCTGCATATCAATCATCTTTGCCATCTTGCCTTGCAATGAAGAGGGGAAAAAGATTGGGTCTTTGAGCTTTCCCATGGCCTCATTCAATAATATTGCTGATAATATCAAGGGCCTACATACTATCAGTCCTGTGTGTAGAAAGGAGCAGTTGTGCAGTCATTAGGACTGGCAAGTGGTATTAACACTTATATCAGGAAAATTCTACTTTGGCTTATGTACTTTTCATACTTAAAGTTACTTTTTGACTTACCTATATTATCAAGTAAGGCACAAGGTAAAGTATTAAGGCTGAAAAGAAAAATGAGGTAATAAGCAATTAAGCAATCCACAAATGTTCATGGTGGTCATTGAAAAAAGGCTACAAGAAAGGATAAGTCACATATCTACAATTAATTATTAAGGTCTACAGCCCATTAGTGTTTGACACGGGTATGGCGTACCTGTCAGGTAAGGCAACACGGGTTTGTCAGGTACGGGTCAGGGTTGCAATCTCCATACCTGCATATACCCTTACCCATACCTGCAGAAACCCGCACCCGTATGGGCGGGTATGCCGGAATTGGAAATGGGGCGGCATGTGGTCACAACTATGCAGTACCATATTGTGTATGTAGATAGAAAAACAATTGGCCACTCCAAGCACTTGGTGCTGTCATGACACGTGATGGTGTCGATCCAACCCTTATTCTGACTGAAAGACGCAAGTGGAAGGTGTCGTCTTATGCTACAAACGAGGACAATGCCTCTGCTGATAAGGCAGACACCGTAAAACGACTAGGAAAGGCTATTGAATCAGAAAATCAGTCGTACTCTGATGAACAAAATGAAGATGGGGGTACACACCCTGAAGACAACTTGGATAGCCATGCAGACTCTCCTGACCCCGATGACGATGGTTCTGATTCACCCCACAATGCAAAAATGAAGCAGTTAAAGAAAAAGATGGCAACGAAATCACACAGTGTGCACCCCGGCCAAAAGCAGTCATCGCAGACACATGACCGAAGTGGACTCCAAAAGAAATCATGGCGTACTCTGTCGTCGCATGATAGTGATTCTGAGGAGGATGGGGTTGAGGTGATTGAGAAGCCGGATGAAGAATCGGATCCCGAGGAGCAACTAGGTGAGTAATTAGTATTGGAATGGTAGTAGATGCATCTGATAACAAGGCTTACCTCACAGAACAGCTGGCTAAGGAATGGACGGCAGGTATATATGCCTTTTTTGAGCCATGCCCTGCCATTGAACTCATTGATGGTCGCCGCCGCTGCCATGAGTTTAAGTGCAATGCACCTCACTGCCTGGGCAAAGGCTCCAGGCCATGTATCGTCCGGCGCTTTCTCAATACTGGAGATAGAAAATCGACAGGCAACATGCAAAAGCATGCTATGAAATGTTGGGGTAAGCAACGGCTGGAGGATGCAGATGAGATGGCCAAACTCAGAGATGGTCCTGATATGGACCAGCTTCGTGCAGCAGTCTTGAGTGGAAAGGATTTGCAGGATGGGTCGATAACAGCAGCATTTGCAAGAAAGGGGAGTGGCAAGGAGACCTACTCAACACGCCAGCTCACATTTACGGAGACACGGTGAGACACCCACCTGATTACTCAAACGCGAAGCTTACTAATGCTGCCGCACTCAGCATGGAGTGCGTAAAGTGGGTTTCTGAGGAGATGCTCAGCATGCGCATAGTTGACAGCTGTGGATTTCATCGGATGATGAAATCAGGATGGCCAGGTTATTGTCTTCCTCACTCAATGACAGTCGCTCGAGATGTCCATGTGGTGTTTCATCGGGTCAAGAAGCGGCTTGGGCAGATGCTACAGGTATTCTGTCACTCATCATGCTCGTGCAATAGCAGTACTCACCATTTCTGAAGGAATATGATGGCCGCTTGAGCTTTGCAAACGATGCCTGGACTTATCCGAATCACAGAGCCTTTGTTGCTCTCACGGTCCATTTTGAAGATAAGGGAACACAAGTTAGTTTATTGTTGGATATTGTGGAGCTTGCAAAGTCACATACTGGGCTCAATCTTGCCAAAGCTTTTGCAAAGGTTGTGAAGGATTATGGGATAGATCACAAAGTAAGCATTCATTGTCAATTAAACATAGATCCAGTGACTCACCAAATCGATAGATCTTGGGCATAACGTGCGACAATGCAAGTAACAATGATATGATAGTCGCAGTCCTCAGTGGCATCCTCTCCGAGTTCCCAGGCCCCGCCAACCGTGTGCGATGCATGGCGCACATTGTACACCTTGTTGTTCAGGTGATCCTGCACCAATTTGATGTGCCGAAGTCGAAATCGAAGAAAAAGAAAGTGCCGGTGCCTGCAAATGAGCAAGAAGATGACATGATCAGTGACCCTGAATCAGACAATGAACTCACAAAAGATCTTGATAAGGAAGAACTAGAGATGGATGAAGGCAATGATGATGCCATAGAGGATGTGTTGGATGATGTAGAAAATATTGAGAGCATGGTTACCGAGGAGATTGTGGAAGCAGCTGAGCAAGTCAAGCCCATGCGAAACATCTTACTCAAGGTATGTTCTCACCACTTCTGAGTCTAGCCTTTGTCTCAGTCTTCTTATCCCCATTGCCTTATCCATGCAATCCTATTTGTCAATGGCCGTCCATTTTGTACACGGACCTGTCCTATCTCAATGGCCATCCATTTTGTACATGGTCCAGTCCTATCTTGCCTGGCATTCAACATGTTTTCCTCAGCGCCCGCATCTTCAATGTTCACCAGCTACGCAAACTAGCATATGCAATTAAAAATTCAACAACCATAGTTCTTCCTCGATGGCAGGAGATTGTCAAGGAGTTGGGAAAGTCGAATCCCAAGATACACAATCGCATGATGCCACGGGATGTCCGGACCCGGTGGAATTCGACCTTTGACATGATTTGGTTTGCATACACCTACCGTGATGCCATCGATAAGCTCACTGGTGAGCGCACCATGAAGCTCCGAGAATACGAATTGGGAGAGGGTGAATGGGAAATGGTCAGGCAACTACGAAACATCCTTAAGGTCTGTAACTACTATAAATGGCCTACTATGTATCTAATGGTTTGAATTCTAGAGTTTTAAACTTGTAACTTTGCAATTTTCTACCAATACTCCATGCCCTGCAGCCGTTATCCCTGCCATGGACCAAATGTATGACAAATTAACCACAGCTGCTGATGACCAGACATTGGTGCTGGCACTTCGCGCAGCGCTCGGAATTGGAAAGAAATTGCTTAACAAGTACTATTCGCTGACAGACCACTCTGATGTTTATCGCATATCTGTTGGTAAGTCTCTATCTTTCACAAGGTCTTCAGAAACTCAAGCCTTGGATGATTTACTATTAGTTCTTCATCCCCGCTACAAATTGAAGTATTTTGAGAAGCAAGAGTCAGAGTGGGTGAAGACTGCTGAAAATATTGTAAAGGAAGAATTTCGCCACTTGTACGCTAGCTACGTGATAGAAATGCTGTCTGCTCCGCAACGTAAGGCTTTGTCTAAAAAGGTATTTACTCTTCGTTGTCCGTTCTTTGCCATTCTGACTTTAGTAGAAGCAGAGGGTGAGCCCTGATAGCGATGACAACAGCAATGGCTTGGCATCAGACATGAGTTCTGATGAAGGTGATCTCTTGAAGGATGAGCTTGAACGCTACCTTTCAACTGGCCGGATTAAAAGTGTTGACGATCCACTTGCATGGTGGTATGAAAATCGAACCTCATACCCTCATTTATGGTGAATGGCGAGGGATTATCACACCATTCCCAGTATGTTTTATTACTTTTATCTTAGTACTCGTGCTATTGTACTGAACAGTAGTGTCAGCCTCTACTGTTGCTGTCGAGCGCGTCTTCAGCAAAGGCTGTCTCATTATTACTCACATACGCAATCGCTTATCAGCTCAGTCAACTCGTGCTCTCATGTGCCTCGGAGCTTGGAGTGGCGTGGGATATGTGTTGTCAATGGATTTGACTTACGCTGCCTCAATGCCTGAGCCCAAGGAGGATGAGACGTGGTCTGATGATGATTGGGAAGTGATTAGCTAGCGGTATAGTAGTAGTATATCATAATAATGCCAAAATTGTGTGGGTCCCATACCCGTACCCTACGGGTTAAGACCCCTACCCGCACCCCATGCCAAACCCGTGCATACCCATTACCCGCAGCTATGGGTGAGGGTTCTGGCGGGTACAGGTGCGGGTACATGTGAAAATACCCCCGGGTTACCCGTGTTGATCACTACAGCCCATTGCATGCATCTTCTTCATCTGCATTGTAACCATTGTTGTGCTCAATGCTGG
>AYNK01002206.1:0-20755 GCA_000497225.1 Amanita jacksonii TRTC168611 | reverse complement strand
GGGGGACGGGGAGCGTAAAGTACAGTAGCGACGCCCCCCTCCCCCCCCAATTCCATCCGCTCCGTCCGCTCCGTCGTCGTCGTTGTGTTGTCTTTTTGTCGTACCCATGCCCCCATGCGCGTCGGCCAAGGATTTTTAATACATGCGCCGCTGATCGTCCCGCGCCGACCGACCGATTGTACGAACTAATGAAAAGGAGGCTAGGACTCCGATCGTGAAGTTAGGGTGTGATCGGTGAACGGTGAATGGGTAAGAATGATCGTTGACCGAAAATCGTTGTGGAGGAGGTTGGTAGGTAGGGGCCTTTGGGAAAGAGCGACGGTGACTGGTGCTGAGAGAGAGAGAGACAGAGAGACAGAGAGCTGTCCACAGTGTGTGTGCCTTGTATCTTGACGTTATCCGTATCACTTTTGCGCCTTGGAAACGTCCCGTACGTGCCTGTGTGGTGGTGGTCTAGTTTAGACACTATGTGATCCATTTGGTTTCCTGTGGAAATTTGGCATGTTCTCTCGGGAACCCAGGTAAGTGAAGCGAGAAGCGAGCGCGGGAAATTGTATCCATTTAATAGTTGGCTCCATCCCAACCTGTTCAGAACAAATTTTTAACAACAACCAGTGCCGACAACAACGGACTGTGAAGGCAAGGCGACGACAACAGAAAGTAACCAACGGTGTGTAGTAATAACTGCGACAAGGACGAGGAAGACGGCGGAGGGGGGGACACGAGAACAAGCCCTACCATCAACAATAACAAGACCAACAACAACAACAACAACAACGCGCAACTGCCCGACCCTCTCACCTTCACAACTCGGTCTTTCCCATATGTGGCCTGCTTCTATCGTCGACAATAACTCTTCGACTGCGACTAGCACTACCACTAGTGCTCCTCCTCCTCCTCCTCCTCCTCCTTCTGCTAGCGGTAGCGGTGTTGGTTCTAGGCCAAGCACAGGTCAGGGGGGTAGTAGCAGCGGTAGTCTTAACGGGAGACTACACCGTATCCCATCATTCACCAAGGCGTTCAAGTTCAAGAGTAGTAAATCCAAGAACAACAACACCGCCGTTACTACCCAGCCTCCCCCTCCTCCGCCTCCTCCAAAGGATTTTGTAACCTACGGAACATCGACCCTCTCCCCGGATACGCTATCCATCCCACCAAACTCTCCGGTCTCTCCGTCCCTGTCCCCCTCTATCTACCACCAGTACCAGCACCACAACGCTAGCACCATTACCAATAACAACAACAACGCCTACGCCCCCTTCCATTCAAGAACAACACCAGGCCCGAGCCAATCTACCATCTCCCTCATATCTTCTTCCGCCGCCTCTGCCCGCTCCCAGCAGACGCTCGAAACAAGGCAGTCAAAGCTTAAAGCAAAAGCATCAAGTTTGTTCACTTTTGTGAAGAAGAGCGGCGCCAGGTCGGTCAAATCTCCCGATCCCGAGAGGGACAGGCCAACAACTGCACCTCATCAAGGTGATCCTGGGATTTCGACGCCGTGGAATTTTCAGGTGAGAAAACAAGTTTTTTTCTTAAAAAAAAAACCCTTGGGTAACATTTGTCAGCATAATATACACGTCGATGAAGCGTACGTTGTGAATATATTTTGGGAAAATATAACTATATTTAATGTGGTCTTATCCAGGTTTATTGGCTTGCCCCCGTCGTGGACAACTAGGCTCTCCCAGGCAGGGTTCTCATCAGAAGAAATCGCCGCGATCCAAGCACGAAGAATGAACATCTACAGCGGCCGACCGGATTCTCCGAATTTGCGCATCAACACTGCCCCGCCTGCGACGACCTCTACTCCCATGCCCGGCCGACCGTCTCCAGGAGAAGGAGGATCCGCGTCGCTACGGAGACATCCCTCTGATGCTTCTTCTCTCCAAAGCGGGCATAGCCAGCCGATGTCTCCTCTGCCCCAGACACAAATGGTGTCCTCACCCTCGTCGGTTTCCTTACATTCGATGGGAACGACGACAACGACAACAACGAATAGCGAGGGGAAGCTGTCTCCGACTGTTAATGGTGGTGGTGGTGGTCATCGTCGCCATCATCATCATCAGCACCATCGGCCTTCTCCATCGTCTGCATCGTCTTCGGCTGGGTCTTCTGAACGGATTGTGGGTGAGCGGACGGTAGTAGTAGTGGCGGCGGCGGCAGGAACGGTAGGGATGGATCAAGATGAGTCGGTTGGCGAGCATGGTCGGAAAGAGTGTTCCGTCGCACGACAGTCACCACCACCACCACCCTCAACGCCTCCAAGAAGAACTCTTCATGTTGTCAATGCACAGATTGTTGCTTCTCCGCCGCCTGCGTATTCCCAATTCGCGACTTACACACCCGATAAGAAGGTCCCTGTGGATCATGAAGACAAGTCGGGTTTGGGTATAGCTGGTGACGGTGATGGGAAGGATGACAGTGATGACAGTGACAACGATACAGCGGGGGCTCCATTGGGACCAGTGCAGGTCACCCCTTCAGCTCATCGTTCTCGAAAATCCAACGACTTGGCAGCAGCAGCAGTAGCAGTTGGTGCAGGCATCTCCAGTCCAAGCCGCAGAGCGAGCATTATCCGCAACAAGCGTACTTCCATCCTTCCCCCTCGACTATCGCTACACAAAACCACAGAGAGCCTCGACCTGACATCATGGAGTGCCGAGCTGCTTTCTGGCATCTCGTCCTCCTCCTCTAGTTTCCACTCGAACAAGAGCGACGGGTCATTGAGGTCTATTCAACGCTTCCAGACGCCGTTGACGAACGTCACATCTCCCCCGCTATCTCAACCGTCCAGTTCGAAATCAGACCTACCGTCATTCAGGTCGCCCTTGGCCGTGCAGGAGCCTATTGGTCCTCTACAGCCTACTACTATTACGCATCGTCGACAGGGTTCGTCGTCTAGGAATCCTCTCCGGCCTGTTCCACCCATTATTGTTCGGGATAGCTCGCCAGAGGCAGACTATGGTCGGGACGACAACGACAACGACGGCGACAATGGACCTCCCCCTCCAACAGGCTGGGCAGAGCCGGCTTCTGCTACACGTGTATCGCCTTCTGATATCAGCCCTATTCCTCTTCCTCCTACTCAACCGCTTCCTTCCCCTCCTCTAACAGCCCCGACCGCTTCCATTCGGGGACTTGATTCCGCCACATTGACGGGGATGTTGACGCCGTTTGATGGTCTGGTCAATAACGAGACGGAATCGTTTTGTCCAGCTGTGGAAGATACGCATTCACCCGTGTTACCTGTCAGTCCAAAGCTAAATGTGCCCCCGCCGGCTGTCTCGGAGGCTACTGCTTCTAATCTAATACCGGGTTGGAGGAGGAGTAGGCATGGTGGTGGTGGCCGACTCTTTCCACCTCCGCCTTTGCCACTACCGCTGTCGCCACCACCTCCAACCCCTCGGGAGGCTCATCGCCAGTTGTTGACGGTTCCAGGGGAGGTGTCATTGCAGGAGCGTGTAGTGGACAAGGGAATGAATAGGCATGGGAACGAAGGTGTGAACGATGACGATGATAACGACGATGATCCAGACGGGAGCTTCTTGGTCGTTGACGATGCAGCTACGGGCGCGCCTACACGACGCAGCGGTGACTATCGCCATTCGCATCGCTCCTCAGCCCGGAGTAGTACGTCAACGATGTCGACCATCTCAACAGCAACTGTGGTGGGGTACGGGGAGCGTGCGTTGGTGCGGAACGCATCCGTGGTCAGGAGAACGAGTGCGTATGTGATTGATACAGCGTCAAATCCAGCGGCAGTGGCGGTGGCGGGTGCCATGGCAGGGAGGCTGCCTCAACTGGGTATGCCACAGGAGCGTCTACAGCAACAGCATATCAAACTACCATCGTCTCCCATGAGCTCCCATTTTGGCAGCGAGGACGGCTCATTGTCGTCCAACTCGCCATCTCAGGACCGTCATCCGACGCCGACAGAGACGGATTCGCCGTTGAGTTATTATATAGGTGCTACGTACACCCCTTCGCCGTCTCGGTTGGCGTTTGCAACGAAGGCCCCGGTGCACCTGCTAGTATCGACGTCGGGCACGTTTGGGGGTGTGGTGGGGGACGTGGTACCTGAGGATGACGAAGAAGAGGAAGGACGGAGGACGGTACATGATGATGAGAAGGAAATGGAAAGGATGACAGAAAGGGAGTGGGAGCGGGAGCGGGATAATAGCTCCAATGCTGCGCCAGGGCTGGAGGGGGTGCAACGCCCGCGGATTGTGATCAACTCGACAGATCCATCGCCCACCACAGCGTCATCATCCATCGCGTTGGTGACCCCAGGCGGGATCACACCCCAGACTCCTGCACCACGATACCGCGGGTGGCTATCCGAGGTGGTCAGACCCCTCGAAGACTTTATCGACGAGGCGATCGATCCAAGGGAGTATTATACTAATCTGACAGAGATCGCAGAGGGCGAGAGCGGATCTGTCTTCGCAGCGCAATTGGCGCCCAACCATGACCTAAAGCGGCTAAGGCTAGATCCGGCGCTCATTGCGCAGGATCGGACGACGCTGGCGAGTGGGGAGCCCGTGGCAGTGGCAATTAAGAGCGTCGCAATTGTTCCCTCGGGCTCACCGAAGCTCGTTGACCTCGAGCGAGAGCTCAAGCTGATGCGCGGGCTGCAGCAAGAGAATATCCTCAGTATGGACGCGCTCTATGTTGATTTGGTGGAGGACTCGCTGTGGATACGGATGGAACTAATGGAGAGGAGTTTGGCGGATGTGGTATCGCTCGTTGAGGCTGGGTTAGTGTTACCTGACCGGATGATTGCCAGGTTTGCGAGTGATGTGAGTAATTTGTATTTCTTCTTTTGCATCTGTGAGGTTAACGATATGCTAATTCTCAGGTGGTGCAAGCACTGCAATTTCTGCAAAACCATAATATTGCACATCGGGATGTTCGCTCAGATAATCTGCTGCTCAATATCCAGGGTATAGTCAAGCTGGGTGAGTGGTTTTGGAGTTTCTAGTCATGATACACAACGTGTGGAACTCAAACGATGGCGCTAGCTGACTTTTCAACCGCTGTGCAAATTTCACCCTCTGCTCCGTTGAGGTCAGATATAGTGGGAGTTGCGTATTGGCAGGTGAGTTTTTCGCTACAGTCTAAGTAATGGGTATCTTACTGGCGTCCGTATCTCTCCATAGGCACCCGAAGTTCGAAAGTAGGTTACATTACTGCCGAAAAATTGTATACTGATTCGGTTTTCAGCGGCCCATACAATGTACTAAAGGTGGATATATGGTCCCTAGGTGCGACGGTGTGGGAGTTGGCAGAGGCGGAACCTCCATTTGCTAGGACGCAACAACTGCTTGATCGTTTTCCACCACTTTCCGACCCGAAGCTATTCTCACCTGCCTTCCATGACTTTTTGAACAAGTGCTCCGAGCCACCAGAGTCAAGGCCAGATGCTGATCAGTTATCCTTGGTACGTTGTTCTTGGATCCCATCTGAACCGGGGAGTGATAATCGTTCATCGTTGTTATAGCATCCGTTCATGAAAAACGCATGTGGTCGGGGTGTGATTATCCAGCTTCTTGCGCAGTGTATGACAATCGAGAAGCAGCAATACCAAAATGAGGAAAGTTGACGTGTGGTGGTGGTGGTGTGCATCCTTGGCCTTTTTGTTTTTTTTTTTCGCCTTCTGGTTTTCTTCCATCTGTTTCCATTATCTACTACATCTTACATATATACGCATATACCCTCCAACTCTTAAAAAGCTATTGTTATTTTATACGGCTGCTGCTAACATACATCTAACTGCCCCTCTCGCAAGCATTTTTTTATTTATCCGTTTCATATAATACTTCCTTACCTGCTACCTGTTTCACTCAGGAGTTTGTTGCATCATTTGGCATTTTTCATGGAGATTCCACGACGTGGGCTATTGTCTTTCTGATGGGACCCCGTAATTACAAGTCAGTAATACTGCCTGCGACACTTTCTACTGCGCCTTTGAGCTTCAACGACTCCTTCACCACAAGATCATTGTCATCTTCGTTACATTCCGCAATAAAGGTCGCCGTCTCAGCCACGAAGCCTGCAGAGCAAGTAATGAATGAGCGTCTGGAAAGAAAGATACGACTGAAGGGCTTTTTCTTACCGCGTAGCTTCCCTCCGTGGTTTCGCCATAACACTTCAGCGCAACTCAAGGCGTAGATACGGATTCGAAGGTCCTCGGATCGTGTGTTCATCAGGAGCTCAAGGTTGATGGCCTTGAGTAAGCTATCATCGGTTGCATTATCAAGTAGAGCTTCCAGACAGTCCTGAAGAGATTGTCGTTGCTCAAAGAGGTTCAACTGGATGCATACTTCAACCTGCGCAATCAGGGGGGTTGAGATCTGCCGGAGTTTGTCATCTCGCCAATACCCTAAAGCCCAGGTTCAGTGGACATTTTTTTACGACAGCGTGACATCGTTACCCCCATCATCCAGCTTGAAGCTCTTCGTGACCATATCCAAAATGGCAACCCAATACTGCTTGTCTTGCATGGTCGACTTGCTGAACGCTTGAAGGTCTTGTACTAAAGGCTGCAATAGGAGGGACATGTATGGGGTCATTAGAGCCTGTTTTTGCTTCGTTAGCTGTCCACCACGGTAAAGACAAGACGTGTGCGCTCGCCTTAAAGAAATCCAAAAGGTTAGCGTAGATGCGACAGAAAAGAATTCGCTTCGTAGTCTCCGCTGAATGAGGTATCAACTGTTGTTCTGGAAAATAGAAGGATAACGAACCGGCATCACCAGCATACGCCCAGTCGTATATCCGGCGATAAACGGGTTTGAATGCAGACTCATTTAGTTTGACAACAAATTGCTTGAAAGCAGAAATGAGGTTGTTTTCGACCTGGGTAAAACTATGACCACTTTGTTTTTTGTCATTAGTCAGTTCTTACCACTGGATTCGACGCTGCGGCAACTACTTCAAGGGCCTCCAAGAACACCTTAACTAATTGGTGTAGAAGCTCGAGAACCACAACACGGTCCGCGTTACGCATGGTGCGAGTCAAAATATCAAAAAAAGCACCCGTCTCTGTCTACATAAGTTGTAGCGGCTATATGTACCATGGATTATGGTACTTACTTTATCTAACGCAGCTGCGTAAGTTGGCCACATCTCGAGTAAAGATGAAAGGAGGGCCTTGGAGGGTATCCGCTTGGAGACAGCCTTAATTAGCCCCTTCATGGCCGGCGAAGGTCTCTGGGCACTAGTAGCCCAATGCTCTGTGAACATTGAGATGACTGTTACAAGTTCTTTTGTTCCCCAGAATGTGGGGACTGCAATAAGGAGTCCATGTAGAACTGCATAAGCATCATTCGCTGCTGCTTCGGAAAAGATGAAAACCATATCAATGCACGAAAGTATCCACTAACTTACATTCTGATGGTATTTTGGCAATACATAACGTCACCGTCTCACGCAGACGAGGAATGAACCTTGGTCCGAGCCTCGTCCTGAGGCCGGGTTAGACTAAGCACGATTCTGGAGTAGAAAAGAAGAAACTGACGAAAGGGGAACCAACGACGCGAGCGCGACATTGGCAGTTGCTGTTTCTTGTTTGATTATACTTAACATGGAGGGAACAGCTTCATTGATCGTTGCTTCCTCTCCTGCCTGTAGTGAGAAACCTATTGAACGTAGCGCACGGAAGGCAGGCTGAGAGACGGGTGAATCATAATGCGAGGTGATGAATATTCGAATCCATTCAATGATTTTCTTGACCGAATCCGTTGCTGCCTGGCGAACATTGTCAGCTATCATAGGTAAACGTTCTGTCAGGAGGTCCAGGGCTCCCGCTTGCACCTAAGAACATTGATCAGGCGCAATACCAGAGGCTAGGTAGTACTCGTCTTACCTCGCTGTCGTGGGATTCCAGGACAGTCAGAACCGAAGCAACAAAGCTTGCAGCTGGCATGGCTGACAGTACACTAGCCAACGACGTATGTGCAATTTGTTGGATATCCTCGACGTCCACATCCGGGTCAGAGTGCAGCTTGAGAGATGCCAAGGCGATCAATATCGAGATTAGTGGGCTCAGCTCGCTGCTAGAAACATGAACGAACGACCCTGACATTGCGGAGGAAGACTTCGCAACGATGCCAATAAAGGTAATCAATGCTTTAGCGCATCGTTTAAGATCCTCACTGTTTACCTAATAAGCAGCAGAATGTGATATTTCGTTTACGAGGCTCACGCTGGATCCCCCAAAAGCGTTGATTGAATGGTATCTGGATCAATGACCAGCGCAACGAGGCGCTGGCTCTCGCATAGTATCTCCGTAAGGGCCTATTCAATATATTAACAAGGGTCAGCAGGGGGATTTGTCAACGTACGGCTATTTGTAAAGTGGGTGGAGAACGTTGTAATATTGCCATAGGGAGTGCAACGGTCGCTTGTGCCTCTTCGTGACTTTGACGAACAACGCGGTTAGCAAATTTTGAAACGAGCAACATCACAACAGGGGCCAGGAAGTCATTGGGCCCCAGTACATCGACAAGATGGAAAAAGAAGCTGCGGCCAGTTAACACTAGCGTTGATATCGTCGATGTCAGACTCACTGGTTTCGTCGATGCCGAGGGATGTGATTCGAAGCATCCGTAAACACACGAAGGAAATCTCTCGACGCAATGTAGAGGTCAAGCTTTTCAGTGTGGGATCCTTTCAACGAGGAGACCATGAATGGGACAATACTTTCAATAGTCTGATTCCACTTAGATAACAGATCCTGCGAAAGGCGAGTAACGAGACAGACCTGTTGCACTACTTTAAAGCTGTAGGTGTCATCTCTGTGGAACACATTTGACCCCATGAAAGTGAAGACTGGCATGACATTGTGGAGAACGGATTCTGGAGCCAACCGGGAAAGCTTGGAGATCAAAAGGAGGGCTTGGTGGAATGTTTGCGGATTGTCTGACACTTTTTTGAATCAACTACTGGAGTCAACCGGGCGGCTGTATCTTTACCTCGTACGAGTTCAACGAGAACATCCAATCTAATCGTGCTCGGAGCAATATTCAGTGTCTCCTACAAAACGAATCTAGTAAGCAATCAAATCAGGGAGGCATATACATACCGTTATTCTGTCTGTTGAACTATCGATAGCAGACATAAGTAATTGTTCAATATAGCCAATGTCAACTTGATCCGGTGAGGAGGTTTGCGCAACCCTATTAATCATACCGAGCAATTCGGAAATCAGGTCCAGCGATCCAGGAAGGCGTTTTGTGCCTAAAACCTCGATCAACAAAGCCAGATGTCTCATGGGGCCAATCACATCACTGGATAGACAGCTAAGTATCCGCAATGAAGGACATCTAGGCATACTTACTCAGCAGTCTTCGGGCGCTTACTGGCTCTTGGGCTGAGGCCTACAGGAGGCTGCAAAATGCTCAAGAGGTGAATGATGAGTGGAACATCGGTGAGCACGCTGCCGAGGAGCTTCTTGCTTGGCCCATACTGAGAAAATGTTTCAACACCGACGGTGAAAAAGTAAGGCTCATACGAACCATCTCAGAATCTGAGGCCCCTATCTCCATAACAAGCTCGGAAACGCTGACCTTCCTCTCTTGACTTAAGTTGTTGAAGAACCCTTTTTCCAAGCATGATGATATCGTTGCCCGAAGCCGAGAAGATTCCCCTTATCAAACAATGTCAAGTTGTCAGATGGTTAATGTAATACGTGTATTACCTGATGAGAAAAACCGTCGGACTACAGCCACGTATAGATTCCAGAGAGTGCTTTTGTCCTCATTTAATTCGCTAGTAGCTAAGGAGTCGAAGGCGGCGATGCATAAAGTCGCCAATTCCTCCTGCGCACCGCCTCGTAACGGCTCGTCCATGGAAGTGAGCCCCCCGATGAGAGGAGAAAGAATCCGTGCTTTGTCTTTGTCTGGGATATGCTCGAGGATTTTGAGCAAAGTGACTTGCGCCGCCAGCAGCGAGAGCGCCTGGATATGAGAAAATAGATAACATAGGATTCGATGTTTATACCTGAGCCCAAGTTCAGTTCTACAGGTTAAACATGTAAGAGGCCGACGTACTCGTACTCTTTCCGTCTATCGGACTTGGCTCTTTTGAGATGTCGTTCATGACACAGTCGTACAAACGCATTGTCGTGTATCAGGTGATCACTTTCTTCACTCAAACTAGTCAAGTATTTCTGGATATCACTTTGGTCTAGATATTGAAGTTTCCCTAGAACGTGTCAGCATCCTATGCGGTTAATTGCGGTGGACTCTCACCACTGTTTGCGCCGTATATCGCATCGAATTTGTAGACGGTACAAAATGGACGTTGTGCTAGAGTCTGGAGCTGGGAAAGGCACGTCAAAGCTGCCTGGCGCACAAGAGCGCTTGGATTGGAAAGGGGAACTAGGAGCAACGGGATAATGGTTTGGTAATCCACGCCATCACTCTCATCAATATGTGCCTGCAGGAACGCGGAGGAGTGCATTAGCGCGGCCACGAGTAATGGGTCATTGTCCTTAGCATCCTTGTCAGCCCCTGACCAGACACCTGCTAGGAAGACCAAGGAATCGTCCTTTAAGTTGGTAAAGAGGACAGAAAGCAGACTTGCGATGAGATGAGGCGAGGAAGATGACATATTGGCAACACGGTAGAAGATTCTCATTAATTCAATGTAACGTCGGCCTCGGATGTCCATGGACGTCTAGGCAAGGAGTCAGGAGAAAATGCCAAGACGTAAAATAGAGAACGTACAGTATCCAAGCCAGCTGTCCAGTCTAACAGAATTCCAGGCGCGGAAACAGAGGGAACGATGCTGATTATAGCAAGTTGTAACCAATGCAAGGTGCTTTTACTACTCGGTTTTACGACCGTGTGCTTCGCTAGTTCCATGCCGTCGAGTGACTAAGGATGAAATTAGCGTTGAATTCGAAAGCAAAATTAACGGACTGACCCCCAACGCATTACTAGAGTCTAACGGGAGGCTCCCGAAATCCGCGAACCCATCGAGGCCTATCACCTTCATTGTTCTATACGCCGCATCTATCTGATGCTCGCCAGACAGTTGTTCGATGAGTGCACGCATGATGAGGTATGCGAAGATCTGGACATGCGGATTCTCGGCCTGCAACTTGGTTATGAAGGATTCGAAATGGATATTGTATTCATTGGACAACAGCATATTGCCTGCGAGTTCGGATATCGTTGAGTGAACATCGACGGTAAGCATTGTCAGGGACTTACGAGCTATCTTTGAAGCAACAGCGTGGTTAATTCTGCTCATCATTTGTATGCCCTCCTCGTTTTTGCTCTTCTCTTCGTCTACTATCGCCACACATCCATGCAACAGTTCAAACGCATTTGGATGGGTATCTGACATACTCTCCTTGATGGCACCCCATACCAGTTCAGCCGTATGCTGTCTTGGCCTTGAAAACAACAAGAAGGGGAAAAGGATTCTGTGAAACGCATCGGCTACAACTTCTTGATTAGCTTTGGGAATGAAGTGTTTGGTGAGGAAAGCCAAATGAGCTTTGAGAAGACTGCGTTTGGGTTTCGAGGTTGAAGAGCAGAGCGAGGACACCAAAGTATCCAGATAAGTTTTCGCATCTTCGAGGAGTACGGTGGCGACAATCTCCGTTTTTTCATACAACGTTTCAAGGACTTGGGTATCGGTGTCTTGGACACGGGCGACTAATGCAGACCTTATCGATGACTGCATTGAAGTTAGAGGATAGCAAACGGGGCGAGAAAGACGAAACTAACTAGGTCTGCCGGGGATAAATTTTCACCATGCGATAGAGACTCAATCAATTCTTTCACTGCAAACACCCTCACATTCGATTCTGCATCAGCAGAGGCGACAACCATGTCGTGCTGTTGACTATGGCTTTCCTCAGAACGCGATAGTGGAACTTCCTGGTAGTCAATAAGCGTGAGGAATTCCAATATGATCCATCAGGAAAGTCGTACCAGAGACAGGGAAATTAACAATTGCTGGACGGCAGACACGTCAGATTCACCGCCCTGGACTATCTCTTGTGACACCGAATGTAGCAATGTTGGGTATCTTTGGTGAATGGAGTAGAGGAGACTTCGCACTTCTGAGTGTGAAGTGTCGGATGACACGACGTGCTGGAGAAGTAATTTTGAAATATGTGCGACAATGATTTTTGGTGTATCAGTGCATGTCACTAAGGATGTCATCAAGGATTGGACCGCGTCATCTTCTAATCTGGAGAAAAGCTTTCTAACATCGTAAGACGATAGCATAAAACAAGCTGACGTACTTTTTTGCAAGGCCATTCAATAGCGGAATAGCCACCTTTTCAAATCCTACGAGATTCGAAAGATTGCATATTTCGGTGTTGACATTGCTATCACAAAGAGATTATCAAATGAAATCTCTGGTGACGTAGGGAAAAACTCACGGTAACCGCAGAATTTGCTTGCTAGTTTTCCCTGAAAAACGTTCTTGCTCTTCTTGGGCCGACAGAACAGCGATAAGACTCGTAAGGAACTGCCGTATAGGAACGCGCGAAGCCGGACCAGTCATAGCACCAACGATCGTTTTAATGGCTGAAGCGGACATCCCAACTTTCTGGGAGAATCGAGCAAGTAAAATGTAAGAAGCAAGCTAACGGATGATCAGCTTCGTCACTTAGACATTGTTCCTTGTTTCGTACAGTGCATTCGTCCTCTAATTCGTAGTCCACGAGTTGAAGAGGGTGTATCAGCGCTGGTAGAAGGAAGGCAACTGTCCCCTCATCCAAGGCCTTGCTTCGACCAATGAAATCATCGAGACAAACGGTATTGAAGGCCACCAACGTTCGGTGGACATGGTTTTGCTTCAGTGCCAAAGGCAGCAACGACGTGACGAAACGAGCAACATCGGTATTTTTCACCATTTCTGTTACTAAAGGAAGCCTCGGTACGGATTGGGCTGCTGACTTGAAGGGTAGAAGAAAGCTCCACGTAGAATTTTTTCTATATACTATGCTTAATGATGAGAAAATGGCTGAGGTTAAACATACTTGATATGGAGTATGGAGAGCATCTTCGCAAAGTGGGAGCTCTCGTGATACGGGAGGAAAAGGGCGAGAATAGCTTCGACATTGAACTCGTTAATTCTGGGTCAGCCCGTAAGATCAACTCAGTAGACTGCGTAGCTCCTCTACGAACCTGAACCGCCTAACCAACCACTCCAAAACCTTATTTGTCGGAATCTCCAACAAATATGGTCCCATTAATGACAGCAGAGCCGCAATCGCTTTGTCCAACTGGGCATTTGCTTCAGAAGAAAGAAGGGTCTTGTCTGTTGACCTTGCTCCTTCAGAAAAGAGGTCGTCTTCGAATTGCCGAAATGCAGGATTCAGCGCCGACAGTTGAATGAGACCATTGATCCCTAGGGCACGTAATGAGTCTAGGTCGTGCTTGTCCGCATCTCCCCTGGAGAAAAGGTATGACTCCCCCGGTTTTCGACGCGACCTGTCAACGAGGACAGAAGCGTTCAAGGTGGCATTTTGGGCTAGTTGAGCTGCTAGGCTTGTCATATATGAGCTTGAAAATATGTGGGATTACATAAGCACACTCCTTCCGTAATCTCGTCAATGAGTGACCAGCTGAACATACTGGCTACCTCGTTACAAGATGTGCGTGATGCGCATCGAAATGCAAGTCCGTGTTGGTTGGTTTTAGTTAGTGTAAATATGTTAATTAGCTAGGCACACAGCGTCCTTCAATGTATCTGGGAAAAACTTCCGCCTCACGGATGTCCAAACCGCTACGCTCATAGGTGGTATTCCCGTATATATATCCTCATCCATCTCCTCACCAAACTCATCCAAAGTACGGAGAAGAGACGTCAACTTGTTGAAGGCAGCGTGCTTCCCCCACTTGGCCAAAACGTCTTCATCTACCATCGAGGCAGCAAAGGCATTTCCAACCCAGGATATACACCTAAACACAGCCCGGAGATCATCAACTCTCCTTTGTTGAGACCACCGCTCAATTCGTTGGCATGTATTGAACATGGACTCCAGTAGGCCACCTAGCTGGGTCATGTCGGGACAATCCATTGATCTCCGCGCCAGCGCGGAAACCAGGAGCACAAACATATTGTCAATACCATACCTAAGGTCTCGGTCTGCCCTCGCAAGACGTCCGATGCAAATGAATGCATGGCGCATGATATCATCAGGAACTACAAAAAAAAAGGTCTGAAAAAAAGATAAAGGTTTGCACGCCTCCTTACTTTCGACTCGCCTAAGTTCTTCAGGGTGAATGGGAGGCATGAAATCGATGATGATATCCTCGTGCTCGACGGTGTTATTTATGCGTATCGCGAGTTCTAGGTAACTCTTGATGACCTCCGGACTGGATTGCATGGCTGGTTCAGGCAAGTATCTCAAACTAAGCAAGCTGAGAGCATCCTTAGCCTGGACACTTGATAATCTTCGTAGGGAATCACAGATCCTATTATGCTTGCTACCGAGAAGCCGAAATAATGTATTTCCCAGCTTGCTTGCTTCAATAGGCGAGCTTTGCATGCACTGCAGTACATCATAGAACATAGGCGTTCGAGGAAAATGGGTATTGGCTAGGCGCACGAGGCCATTAACGAAATCGTTGTTTGGTTCCGGAGAGCGGTCGATGACGTGGTAACGCATCCGCTTGTCATACCAAAACTTGTCAAAGTTCTGCCAATGGAGGAATCGGAGCCCAAGGCGTCCACGCTCGAAGATATGCCTAAAAATAATCCGCATCATTATAAATTAAAAGAGACGTGAGAAGAGTGACAACATACGTCCATCGGATGCTATCTGACGTTGAAACTACGAAATGTGACTGGGGCACGATATGCGAGAGAAACTTGCATATATTGAAAGCGAGTCTGCAAAATGCCCATGACTGTGGTGATTTAAAGGGACATTGTGGTACCCGAAAGTGGTAGGTACCATGTAACACAAACTGTAATGCTGGCAAGGCAGTTGTCGCTACAAGAAAAAGGAATATGATGACTACGAACACTGAAACAACAGCTGCCACCGTCGCATTAGAATTCCGCAGGAAATCTATCAGGCCAATGAAGAATAGCACGAGGGCTGTTTGGAGCAACAGAGGTAAAGCAGAGAGAATAGTCGGAACAGACCACCGCTCTAGTCCTTCACGGCGTATCTGGGCCACGGCGAAAGATTCCATGGGAGGTAACCCAGATTCGCGTTGGTATTCTCGTAGCCACTGCATACAAAGGATCCCGATTATGGCCGAGGCCAATGCAAAAGAAAGGCTTAAAAACCACAAGATATTAACGCGGATTGCGTAAGGCTGCGCCTTAAAATTTTGCATCCCGGAGAGTATTGATGAAACCGTCTGCCGAGATGCGTCTGGGGTGGTGTCATTGCTGAGTTCCTGAGCGATTATCGCAACAAGTTGCGCTGTAGCAGTGGCTGGGTCTGCATTCAAAGACTTGAACGACTCGATACTGAAACCTGTTATGACAGCGGAAAAAAGACCAGCCTACCAAATACATAGATTAACATCAGCACCACCAAAGTAGACTCTCTCAAACGCACGAAGATGAGAAGCTTGTCAACTTCATCCTTCCATACCTCGCAACGAGTTTTATCTATTCCTCGCAACATTTGGTGACAATTTTCCCAAGAACCACCGCGATTTGGTGGCGGGTATCGAGTGTCAGCTCCGCTGTACCAGTAATCCCCGTCAGCCTAATAGGGCTTATTAGTACGACGCACAGCAGGTCACCAGTGAACGATATGCAATACTTGCGTCCTGCTCCACGTCTAAAGAGTCGCTCTGCGCAGGGCTCGTACTCCCGCTTGATTCTGGCCCTTCGCCCGTAGGCTGTCTTGGAGGCTGCTGACGATTCGTGCCGCCTAGTGCCCAGGACCGTTCGATGGCTCTCGCAGCCTTTCCCGCTTTCCGATCATCTAGGGCCTACACGGATGCATGAGTACCAGTTGGGGGTCGTAATGTACATGGCTCAACAAACCTTTCCAATGGTGGCCATGGCAGCATGTACAGCAGAAAGCTTGAATGCGTTTGCTTCGTTGCCGTGTTCTATTGTTGAGGAGCATTGTGGGAATTGATCTGAAGGATGACAACCACAGGTCCCAATTAGTCTGGTGCGCTTCTACCAATAGGGTAGACATACAGATGAAACCGTACTCGGAGCGTGAAGACAGAAATCTGGTTTCGTGTACGTAGAGGACATGAAAAGGGTACTATATGCGTCTTCAGCCTCCAAAAAGTTCAACAGTAATTGATACGAGGTTTTACAACACCACTATGACCAAATCATTGCCTCACTGATGGCGGCCCGAATCGAGCATCATCTCTACCGTCTGACCGACGACCCTCCCACAAAGTCCACACATGCCCTTCAATGGCCTCTCAGCTGAATTTAACCTCAAGCTCGGCCCTGTAGTTCTGGAAACTTTGGTTAAACATTGCTTGGAACGCATGAAAAAGTCGTCTAGAGATCCCACTTCTACTGGTTTGAAACAAGAGGAACTTCTGTACCATGCAGCGTTCAATCTCGCCAGGGTGTGTCCAACGCTTACTCCATCACCTGTTCCCTCACCGGCTATCTATGGCAGGAGTTTATGAAGTCCACTGTCTAGTGAGCATCGACCATGCATGCAGGTAATCTCTTTGTCACAGACGAGCAGCCACTCCGTCGAAGAGATACAGGGTAACGCTACGAGGCTTCTTCATTGCCATACACGCTGACATATGTCAGCGTACACAAGCGCGCATACTCCGTCCCCGCCCTGGACTAGAATTGCCAGAATCACTATTCCGATGGCATCATGCGACAAAGCAGCTCCCTACCTTATAAAAGCCCTGGGCGGTGAGCAACATGCCCGAGCTGTAGTGGGCGGTGTGAAGTGGTGGCAAGTCCGCAGTTTGGACGGGTAAGGATATGGCCATGTATTGTTTCAGAACTCTTGTGTGTTAACCTTTCCGCAGGATAGAAGCCCAATGGATCATTTCCAAAGAGGACTGGCTTGAAGCGAAGAAGCGCTATAAAATGCAACAGAGCACTGGGATTGGAAATGCTACGGGCTCGGCAAACGAAACGGAAGATCGTCACAGGTTTGGAGCAGCAATGGACAATATGCGTTGCATCCTCTTCCTACATGGGGGTAAACGTCTGCGCAATTCTTCATCTACGAGCTGAACAGGTCAGCTAGGCGGGTACTTTTGCGGTAGCGCTGATCTAGAGAGGCATGTAGCGCAATCCACCATTCCAACTTGGACTTGACATGTCTTTAGGTATAGCATTGAGCGGTATGCTCGTAAAATCAATGGGCGAGCTCTCGGTATGGATCCAGTCGGATCATTCCAAATGGGGCATTGATGTTTGTCCGAAGCCATTAATTACCGCCTTGCACCTCAATATCCTTTCCCTTGCGCCCTCCACGACGCTTTGGCTGCCTGTAAGTAATTTTAACGAAGGCTCAAATGCTTTCATGATTAGAACCTGCCTTAGACCTATACCTTGTCGATCCACCGCCAGAATCGGAACATCGTCCAATCGATCCAGCACATATCATTATCGCTGGGGACTCCGCAGGCGGTGGGCTTGCCCTTGCACTGTTACAGGTATTGCGTGATACAGATCTTCCATTACCTGCAGGAGGGGTGCTAATTTCTCCGTGGTGTGACATGACCCACTCGTTTCCAAGTATTCACACAAATGCTAACACTGTAAGGATTCATAGCCAGGTTTCTCTGTTGTTGATTGAAGTATAAATTTTCAGGATTACATGCCTGAATGGGGATTAACACAGATGAAACCGAGCATTCTGTGGCCGCCTCTGACAAGTGAGCGCAGCCGACTTGCACAGGAGTCATTCCGTACTCGAGTTCGCCAGGCTTTTGGTCAAGAAGCTGTGAAATCTTCTACGTCATCTGTCCATACGATTCATGCGACTCAAGGCAGAGTATCAGAGAATGTATTGCCGATTGATATTGGGTCCACAACTCCTGTACCTCTCCTGAAGAACGAAATGATCATGCTGAAAACTGACAGAGGAGAAGAGCTAATGATCAAGAATCAAGTCCAAATGTATACGCAAAATTCATTGATGGCTCATCCTTTGGTTAGCCCCGCTTTGTCATATCTCGGGGGGCTGCCACCTTTGCTATTTATTGCGGGTGATGGGGAGGTTCTAAGAGATGAGATTATATATGCGTTCGTTACCTGAGCCTAATATTCACCTGCTGTTCATACCGTTTCTAGGGCACATAAGGCAGCAAATCCGTCTCGTTACCCAGTGCACTCCGCTGCTCGGGAGTTATACCCACCGCTTCGGGGAATCGAGGAAAAACATTTGCCTTCTAAAGTTCATTTGCAAGTCTACGATGGTACAGCATTTTTACTCCCATTACCGAAACACCTGAACTATTTTCCTTTAGACGTTGCACATGTTCTACCTGTCGCATTTTTCTTCACAACACCCGCGAAATATTGTTTCCGAGCAATAGCGACCTTCACCAAACGCGTAACATGCATGGGTCCAGGCCAATGCCTTCTCCCACCAGCTTCCACGTCCATACCTGACACGATCCTTACTAGCCACGATACAAGCGAAAAACATGCTGCTACCTCAGGATCCGGCGAGGATTCGGTCAAGCCTGCTCAAGGAACGGCAGGACAGGAAATCAAGGGCACCCTGCGCCGCTCCCTGTCGGCAAGGATGCAACAGGTGGCCAATGCCCTGCAAAACAGGAGGAAGAGTTATGCCATGATGGCTGCTCCTGAGGGGGAGGGTCCAGCACAAGGAGACTTAATGCCTCGGATTGATAGTGAGCAGTATGCTGGTGATCCTGTGGTTTATGAATCATCAAGTCAAGTACGTGCCGATGCATAAAATGGGTATCTCTTCAAGGCTGATCTAGTCGGTAGCTCCTTTGGCCTGGATACATGATTAGGGAGAGGATATCCACTCGCGGCATCATACGCCCTCTGGAACCTGAGTCAGATTTGATAGCTTGTAGCATGCCAGAAGGAACCGTTGGTTGTCTCTCCGAACGGGCTATCAGAAGATATCTCGATGGTGCTACTGTGTTTCACAGGAAGTTTTCTCGGCAAGCAAAAACCGTTGAGAAACACAGGCACATCAATCTCGAAAGGGCAGAGAAACAGTTTTCGAGGAGCTTCCAAGGCACGGCGGCCAGGCAGAGCGGGCATAGAATTGATACCGCCGTGTCTTCGACTATAACGGATGAGCGCGTGGCCTGGACATTGGATGGTCGCGAGGAGCCTCCTCCGAGCAGCATTGTCACACGAATGGACACGAAGGAAGGTCAAAGGTTGGCTGAAATTGCTGGTAAATCACTCGTGCAAGGGGAGCGGTTCAACTTGCGCAATTTTTTTGTTGGTTCACATCAACAGGCAAAAGGAAAAACTTCGCGAAGTGATGCATAGTGTTAATCTGGGTGCCGGACAGTTTGTATTTACCGTGCAACTCCTATTACTACCTTGCACCTACGGGTTTACATTATCTCTTCTCATTTTTAATACTTGAAGATACCACGAGGTTGGCACGCCGTTCCTCTGCAACTGTGAATTCCGCTTCCACCATCTTCGTAACTGTTGCCCGCTGTCCTTGAACTACCCAAGCTCTAAGATATGTCATAGCAGAAGTCGATCGTTGTTGTCGCCTCGGGATATATCCACGACATTGACCAAACGTTCGGTAGCAACCCTCTAGTCACCTCTCCAGGACGCGCTGACTCTGGATCATAGCTCATGCGCGACAGCCACGGGGCCACTGAAGGGGCGGGATCTTGAACAGGAGGGTGGGACTTTGGAAAAGTCGTTGGGCGTGCAGGAAGTTGCTGGTTGCAGAATGGTCTCGAGAGCTCTGTATCATGGAGATAAGGGAGGACAAGTCTGGTGGGTTATTAAGTGAATGGTATACCCTGTATTCCGAAGAGTTCAATCAAGATGACGCCGATACCAAAACCTTTGTCCCTGTCCGCTGTGCCCTACCGTGACATCTCTAACTTCACACCGTGCTTTCTCCAACAAAGTGGGATCCGGAACTGACACCGGTCGTTCTAGATAACGGAAGATATAGCCATCGTCACTGCTGCCAAGTTAGGAAGAGACAAGGCGACCTAGAAAGGTGTGTGATGCACGAGGCAGTTCTGGTCAGGAAGTTTGCGCCCATAATGACGCCACAGAGTCTGACGAGACCTGATATGGTAAACCTGGTGACTGGTTCAAATACCCGGTAATAACGCGGTATACTTTCCAAACGTTGATGATACTGACATCCGCTTTTCTATCTCACAATCTACAGGCATAAGTGCTTTGCCTTGCATAGATATCTGCTGCTACCAGCGTTATGGACGCGGCGTATATGCTCAAAGATTACTGTCGAAACGTTTCATGTGTTCTCACAACTGTCAAGTATCAGTGCGTGAATTATGCTATATTAGTATCCAATCTGGCAGTCGTGAGAGACAGTTGGCGGAGCATTATAAACATTTGTAAGGTGCCAGTACAACGTCTCCCACTAGCTTTCGTTCGACGTTCGTCTACCTTGCTGACTGCCTGCTTCTTGCTGTATACTGCCTCCTACCTCATCGACATGTCTACAACTGCCTCTACTAGTGCCAATGCCCCAGTTGACCCTCAGATCATTCAGCTCCTGAAGGACCGATACGAATGTCCTTTTTTTCGTCTGCTAATCCTTGGTAGAGCAAATGCGGGAAAGACAACTATTCTCGAGAAAGTCTGTGGCGTT
>AYNK01005438.1:0-12557 GCA_000497225.1 Amanita jacksonii TRTC168611 | reverse complement strand
ACCAAGACTTTGGAAAAAGCTTTTGTTGTTCAAAAGTTATACTCACTGTAAAATCATCAGTATTGATAAAATTAGCCAAAATCACATGATTTTGGCAATATTGATCATTTTGAAATGGGCATAACTTCTCAACAACAGTGTATTTTTGTGAGGTCTCAACTCCAGATTCAAGGTAGTACCTTCTAGTTTATTATCCATTACAGGCAGAAATTTTTGTTGAGCCCATTTCTGTGTCTGATACAATCCAACATGATCAAAACTGGCCTTTATTGATGTCATCCTCTCAGGTTAATCACCAGCCCAACACTTGTCAAAATAAATAGAGGCAGACAGCCTATATGGTTTACTTTGTGATGACATTTTACTCTGAGGAAAAATACAAAGGCATCATGAAGATAAAAAAATAAGCAATCTTGCTTGTTTGTCAAAGTGTGGTGCATTACTAATTTGAGTCACTGTATAATGTCCTTCACTGCTCTAGGGGTGAGTTTGCCATCAACTGAGAAAAGTGGGACTAAGTCACACTTGACCATGGAGTAGGTAGGTTGGGACACCTGCACTATACCATTGTCTGAGGCTTCTAGGAACTGAATGATGGCTTCTCACATGGTGTCAACCATTGTTGACTGAGGGTTTGCTTGCACTTGACATAAGTGTGTTGTTGATCTGGTGACAAAGTGACAGAATACACTCCATCATGCACCTCTTTAACTATTTTGAGGATCTGTTGTTCACTAAGACCATGCCTCACCTTGAAGTCAAGCACAGCCATACTAGAGTTGGTGCCTCTAACCACCACACATGGCTTGGGCTTAGTCATTGAAGCTTGAGCTGTGACTTGAGCAAATGTAGGTGCAGCCAGTGTGGCATTTGCTGAGCTGGGGTCTGTGCTTTCTGTCTCCAAGATAGGAAAGGGATGAAGGGAGGTTCATCCCTAGTTGGTGTGACTTGTTCCATCCTAGGTGGACTTATCACAGCTTTAGGTGCAGCCAATGTTGCCAGTGGAGCAGGGGCTGATGCAGGGGGGTTCAAAACTGGTAAATCTGTCTTACCCTTGCTGTTGGGGGGACCAAACCCTGGAATAAGATCCAGACTTCTACCCAGAGTGGTGGACACAGCAGCCCTTGCCTGATTAAAGACATGAGCCACCATGTTCCTGACATCATAAAGTGCCTGCTCTGAAACACCTGAAGCAGCTACCAGTTCATTTGTAAAATTCCCTTGCAATTGCACAAGGATTTCTTGCAGTTTCTCATGATACTGCTTGATAGGGATGCCAACCAATGGGACAGGACCTGAAGAAGTTGAGGAAGAATCACCCATGTCCAGATCCATGAGATCTGGCTGGGGAATGTTGGGCCATCCATCCAGGGTGGAGGGCAGAGGAAGTGGGCAAGGGGGATGGTGCCTGGGAGGCAGGTCTCGACCCTCTCTTAGATCTGGGTGTGGACTGTAGGTCCACCTCCTGAGTAAAGTCAGCTGGTGGGTTTGGGGAGTTGATTTTCTTCATCAACCCCAGGGAATACTCCTTAATGTATACTGAGTACATACATGCAATTGAGGCTAGCTCCTCTGCCTCATCCTCACCTTTCTTTTTGTGCAAGAAAAATGCCTTGATGTTCAGGTGGCCTTTCAAAGCCAATTGCAGTATGGTGGTGCAATCCTTCTTGGGGAATCGCAAGAACCAGTTAAACCACACCTCTTCCTCAGTGCCATAATGCTCCAACTTGGTAGATACAGTAGAGAAGATGTCTTCACCCCCCTCAGGAGGTTTTTCTGCCATGATAAGTATGCCAGGTTGTCTGGCCATGATGTGTAGTAGCTTGGGTTGTGCTCAATGGGGGGAAAGGGCGAAAAGGGAGATGATGGTGGTAAGAGAGCGAGGAGTCCTGGTGACAAGTCATATCAAAGTGAGTGTTTTGGTGATAACTAACCCTATATACACTATGTGGTAAGTATGTAGCTTACATACAAAATTGTAAAAACCATGCATTTACCTCCCACCCTCCTGCATTATATGACCCATTTCAACATGGAATTCTGTACTTTTTTCCAGTTCCACATGTCATACTGACTAATTAGCTAACAGTGGAATCTGTCACGAAGTGTGACACTACCTGCACCATTACATCGGCAACGTTCACCTTTTCGGGCGCGAACATTCCACCAGCGTCTAGGCCTTCACCAAACTCGTCGCACCATGGGTCTCAAAATTGTCTCGTTGTCTACAGCAACAGTGGTCTCCTCAACATCCACACCTGTTCCTGAGGAAGAAGAATTTTATTCGTCATGGTCACTCTTCTTGGTCTGCGTCCTCCTCATTCTGTCATTATGGACCTCCTATTACCTGCAAATCAAGCGCATACGTGCGGTGCATGAAACGCTCGTATCCATCTTCGCCGGGATGACTGTTGGGCTTGTCGTACGACTCGCACCAGGAACTATGATTCGCGAGATGCTGGTACATACTGTCTTTCGCCGGTTCAGACCATGATTCTAAAGTATGTTTTTGCAGACATTCAAGCACACCGTCTTCTTCAACTTGCTTCTCCCCCCCATAATACTTAATTCCGGCTACGAACTGAAACAAGTGAGTCCGCAGGTTGGTTGTATGTCGCTAGTGTCTCACTTCCTGCAAGGAGAATTTCTTCAGGAACTTTGGATCCATCATCATTTTCGCTTTTTTAGGCACTTTCATCTCCGCTGTCGGTGTAGGGTAAGTCATTGGACTCTAGATGATTCAACTACCCTCTTAGCATTGTCAGAACAGGATACTCGTGTACATATACTCTTTCTTAGGCCTCGAGTCGTTGGATATCACGCTGCTCGAATGCTTGATATTCGGCTCAACGCTCTCCGCTACCGATCCTGTGACGATCCTCGCCATATTCAACCAGTACAAAGTCGACCCAAAGCTGTACACCATTATTTTTGGTGAGAGTTTGCTTAACGATGCTGTGAGTATCGTTATGTACGAGTAAGTACGCATTGTTCCGTGTAGGGCGTTCTTACGTGTTTCGCTAGGACGTTAACACAATTCCATGGAACCGAAATATATCTTTCGTCCCTGTTTCATGGAATCGGGATCTTCCTACTCTCTTTCAGTGGCTCAATGGCTCTGGGCGTTATTTTTGGATTGGCCATGTCGCTTCTCATGAAGCATTCATCACTGAACCTGTACTCCTCAATTGAAACATGCCTGGTCGCCTTGTGCGCATATACATGTTATTTCTTCTCAAACGGCCTTGGACTATCAGGAATCGTTTCACTCCTCTTTTGTGGTATCACTCTCAAACATTACGCATATCATACCATGTCTCGCAGAACTCAAAGAGCCTCAAAGTACATATTTTCAACCCTCGCCCAGCTTACTGAAAACTTTATCTTCATCTATCTCGGAATGGCCCTCTTCACCAGTGCGCCCGTCTCTGAACCCGTTCTAAGTTATGTGAAACCACTATTCATCACCATCACAACTGTCGCAGTCGTCTTCACTCGGTACGCCGCTGTATTCCCGCTATCCGAGGTTATCAATTTTTTCCATAAACATGCCCGAGGACAGCGGAACGAAGAACTTCCCCATTCCTACCAGATGATGCTCTTCTGGGCCGGCCTTCGTGGGGCAGTAGGCGTTGCTTTGGCTGCTGGGTTCAAAGGCCCGAATGCCAAGGTCCTACGAATGACCGTCCTTGTAGTGGTGGTCGTCACAGTCCTGTTATTCGGTGGTACCTCCGCCCGAATGTTAGAAATCCTTGGCATACGAACAGGCGTGGAGGATGAAGGTACAAGTGACACCGAAGATGAAGATGCGTTCGGCCAAAATATTTACTTGGGACGCCGGACTGGTCGTTGGCGTCGATTTGCGGATGAACCCAGTCCAGTATCACCAGACCAAAATTTCTCGAGAATTGGGATGCACTATGCCACTCGTACATACAACCATCATGCCCAAGCTCAAAATAGTGGAGAACAACGTACCCGGAGATACTCCGAATCATCAGAGTCCTTTGACTCGGATCTCGGTGAAGTCCTGCCGATGGCGCCCACTGCCCAAGAGGCAACCGAGGACCCACGAAGGAGAGAATCGCCCAAAGGGGTGAACACAGGGGAGGATGGAAAATGGTTCCAAACGATCGATGAACGGTACCTGTTACCCATCTTTTCAAATGCCACTGCCAGCCGCAGTTTCCACGCTCGCCGAGCGAGAAGGAACGCTTCACTTAGTGGTCTGGGTGGCAATGCAAACACAAGTAACGTTGGGTCGCCAGTGGAAAGCGATGTCGAAACAGACCTCGGGCAGGAGGTCGAGTTGGGATATACCCACAGAAGCATTTCTAGTGTGGCTGCGGAAAGTCGGACCGAGCGAGGGCTCAATAGTCCTGTGTTGAGAAGCTCGAATGGCAATGGAGCGAATAGCCACACATGAATTAGGGGCGTACTGTATTTGTCTGAGCTTTCTTTGAGATTAGAATTATAACTCCTTTCATTCATTAATATTCTACGCCATCGTGAATTGAGGTGCTGGCTGTCCTTGATAGATCGCAATAAAAGATATTCGTGCAAGTGAATATTGAATGAAATAAAAAAGCAGCAACAAGATCAATCCAAAACCCGCCAGAAAATTCGTATGGTATCACATCAGATCAGCCTTACGGAGATGCTCCCTCAAAATACATTCTTCAACTATCAGGGGAAGATAACGTCAGAAAAGGTCCAGGTCATGAGATTAGAACATACCAGCTCCCAAGGTTACAGCAGTGGCCCGCGTATCCTGTCATAGAAACACCGTGATACATCAATCATGTAAGAGTTCAAATTCACTTACAATAACGGAAGTTAAATGAATAAATAAACTCCTTCTGGAGGTTGAACTCCCTTTGGCAATATCCCGGAAGTGTTGCTGGAAGTCTGAATTCAAAAAAGTGAGCCGTGATCCGAGAGACTGGGGTCGTTGCTACAAACATTTCGTTGCTGTTGATAGGTCATTCTTTCGATCACCGAAGCTAGGAACGGAATCTCGTATCCTTATTCCACGTGATAGTTTGGCTTGAAGGAGGTCACACTTGTTCAGGACTGAACCGAGTCAATTGTGGTTCTCCCATAAGACGAGGAAGAAGAAAGCGCACAGAGAATGAGTTGGGTACGAGCTAGCATCTTGTTTGCGCAGACTGAACGCCATAGGAGATAACTATCTTCCAGGCGGTTCACGCGTTTATCTTCGGCCAGTTTCTCATCAAAAGGTGAAACTGGAGGTTTTCTTAGTATTAATGGATATGATCAAGGGATGGTGACTCACTGGGACTAGGATCGGAGAAAGCAAAACGGAGATTAGATAGAAATTTGACGGCCTGGTCGATGACTCACGCCAAGAAGATAATAGCATCAACTGCGATGGAACGGTATCAGCCCATGATCACCACCATCAATCTGGGTGCCTACCATCATCAAAGTATGGGTACCACGCAGCACGCTGATTATTGATATTAGTAAGTGTCGGGAATAAGACAAAGGAGAAGATATTTTTACACTGTTCCTCGTACCTCCGACATCATACATTCTCCACTCTTGACCGATAGCACGCCCTGTCATGGGTAATTATGTTATTAACACCACCGAATGGCGATAAGTAAATCATACCATGATCAAATATGAATTTGTATTCTTGCACACCCAAAGTCCGCAACCGTGCTCGAATCACGTCGTCGTCTGATGGCTGATAATTCCACGAAGCGATGCGCTCCCCATCATTAAGGAAACTGATGATGATATGTGTGTGAGGTGTGAGGGATGTAAACCCCTCAGGGGAAAAGGATACGCACAAGCCGGGTGAATCTTCGATTCTAATTTTCCGCCTGGTTAGCATTTCCTGTATGATAGGGTCCTCCCATAGCTCCTTGATGTCGTTCCTACATGAGACGAGGGTTTCTATCAGTTCATCGTCAAGGTCATTAGCCTGCTTCAGCGCATCCTTCTCATTTTCCAAGGGACCGATCCGCATGTTGCGAAGCTTGCCTAAGGCTGACTTCCAGCCATTGGTAGAATGGATGGAAAACTCGGAGATACCCTTCCTACTCGATGCTGGTGCGTCAAATGGGGCAGCCGTCGTGACAGACGTGGTATACATCTCCATGGATGCTGAACCTAGACGTCGTTCCAAGTCCTTTTGGACACCCAGAAGGGGCCGGAGCCGTTGTTGCCACAGACGGTGATGCTCCTTGAACTTGAGGGGAGGTAGAGACTTTGCCCGAGCTATCCGTATTTCCTCTGAGGAAGAATCGCTCATGTCACCTTCCATATGAAAGATGCTCCTGTCTGACGTTTCTCGGTCCAGCAGGTTGAGGATTTGGTTGACGTTGCGGACCAAGTTGAGGTAAATGACCGCTCGCCAAGAGGCCCGTTCCTCTGTCCATTCACGTTTGGAGTACGTCAACTGGAAATCTACAAGTCAAAGAATTGAGATAAACACGAGTGCATAAACGTAAAAGGTGTCGAACTCTTTAATGTTGCCGTCTTTCCACTTTCACTCTGACCTGGATTTTAAGATGAACATTGCTGCGGCATTGAACAAGCGTAATTTCCCCCGAAGGGCGTTGCTCACCTAGAAGAAGCAGCTTGATAGGTTTCTTCTTCTTTCTGTCCTGCTCCCTCTCACGTCTAAGCTGTTCATCAATCTCATCGTTTATCCGTTTGGCTTCGGCCTCTGCCGCTTCCCGGGCAATACGCTGTTCATAAGTCTCGTTGGGTGGGGGAGCGAGAGCCAGAGTCAGAGGATCTTCGTCGTCTGGCATTGCCAGGATGGGCGAACGACCCATAAAGAGAGAGCAGATTCGGCTGATTTTGAAAGATGGGATGGGGGAAATCAAGGAGTTAAGTATATGGGCGAATGCAAAAGATTCCCTCTAGCCATGTTGGTGGAACTTTATTTAACCCCTTTCAGTTCTGGAAGTCATATCATTCCCATTCTCTCGCTAGTTTCATCTCAAGTACCTCCATTAGCACCACTACCCCCTCAAAACCTCCGCTGCTGTTGGTACAAATCACTGCACGGCTTCATCACATCACCTTGGCTGTGTGATCCCCATCATTCCACCGGCATTAGCTTTTTTTTTCTGAATGACAGCCTGCATAGATCACGGCTCCTCTACTGCTGTATAACCGATTCAGCTGAGCCCAATGTGTTGGCTTCGGCCATAGTAAACGCTGGTGCACACCGCTGTCGCCATGCCAACTTCCACAGATCCGAAATTCGCACGTTTGTTTTAAGTATTTTTGCAGAACTATTTATGCCTGCAACTGTGTTATGTGGGAGCTCAAGCCGCTATAATCGGGAGATATGGCAGGGGAAAGTTGCAGTAAGGCAATCTTGAGCGAAGCATTTCTGTCCCTATTTCAGCACTTCAGCGCCCATGACATCATGTTTGCAGCACTTCGGTACGCTAAGAACAAGAACACCGGATACATTCGTTGGTGTGTATGAGGTACTCCTATAGCGTTGTGAAGTTGGCGTACCAGAACGTGTTCCAGATGATAACAACCGACCGTTTCGCTCTTTATGTCATACCTGGGGCATCCTAATGTAGGAAAATGTAGAACAAGAACGTCGGGCAATTAACGATATGGGGTCAGGCACTTGTTCTGGCATACAGGTATCAGTTGCCTTGTCAATGGGCTCGTCTCAGATGGCCGGGTTCAATTACCGGGCGAGCGGCATCACCGGTCCACCATGACCGACACTGTTCCGTCGGCAGGGGAAAAGGTACGTTCCATAGAGACAGATTTTATGATAAAGTTAAAACCTGGTAAATACATTCACTACATCGTGTCGTTGCATTTTTATGTCGCCTAACGTCGTCCCATACTGAGATCGCATCGCATCATCATGGCATCATCATGGCATGCCGTGATGGCGCTGGACGGAGATCAAGTTGCAGTAGCAAAGGAAAAATTCACGATCACAGCACGAGCGACGGAAAATTCGGTAATGTATTAGGAAAAAGAAATACGAACAAAGGCTAGGCGCCAGACTCTAGATAACTTGTCGTAGTTACCTGCATGAGTACCAGTGCTCCCAAAGGGGGATCTCCAGCTCTTTGGGTGTGACTATCATGTACGGGTGCATACTGATGCCGATGATAACATAGCCATCACAAGTAAGTTAAACAAAGCTACAAAGAATAAGTACACAAAGTTCAGTGGTTCAAACCATATCAGGGTCTCCTCTGACGGCTGTCCGACCTGGACCGTGACCGAGAACGACTACCTTCTGTCGATAACGAGGACGCCCGCCTCCCGCGTTTGCGTGGTCGTGCCTTCGATCTAGATCGGCTGGACCCTGACGAGTCTGAATCGGAGGATGATGAGTCAGAATCTGAAGAGGAGCTAGAAGAGTCGGAATCAGATTCCGAGCTAGACTTGGACTCGGTGCTGTTCGGTCTGAATGTCAGTGCTGGAAGAAAGAAAAAATGATACCTTACCGTCTGCGTTTCTTCCGTGGTACTTCCTCTCCTTCCTCCAACTTCGCCTTTGCAGTACCCTCTGCCTCTTTCATGCGCTCTTTCTCTTTTGCTTCAAGTATCTGATTGGCAGTGCCGCTCCTGAATCATATGCGTTACTACTCAAAAACATGTTTCTTTAAGATTTGACGCTAATGCACGTACTTCTTCTTGAACTCTTCTGGTACATCCACGCTTGGTTTCCCTTCCGCTCGAAGCTTCGCCAATACTTTCGGATTCTCTAACTGTTGCGTCCGAGACGGGCGGGTCATGTATGGCCGCTCGGATTTACATTCAAAAATGAAATGACCTTGAGCTAAGACCTCAGTTCTCCGCCCCGCATGGAAAGGAAAACTTACACGCACCTGGCTTTAAACATTTTTGGCATAGAGTTGATGATGTTGCCCGCGGTTGATTAGTCGAGTGATGGTGAGGCGCGTATTTCGACATTAGAAAAATGGAAGACTCTTTTCCAATACTCTTCCCTGTGTTTTTATACGTAGAATGGTGGACACCGCCTGGGCGTGAACCGGTCAAGGTATCGTGGGAAATTTTGACCTCACAGATGTCCGCTCAACTGCTCCGGTCCTCAATATCCTCTTTGGTCGCATTGCAGCTTTTCTCAAGGCTTTTTACTTTTGCTCTCAATCAAGCACTTCTCCGCCTCGTTTCTCCAAGCGCTTATGGGACCGCTGCAATCCAATTCGAGCTTATGCTCAACACCATTCTTTTCCTAAGCAGAGAAGGCGTTAGAAACTCTTTGCTCCGGGCTGGCAAGGACAAGTCAGGAAGGAGCCGAAGCGTGGCAAACCTGTCGTTCTTGCCGATTCTTCTGGGGCTACCTTTGGCATTGTCAACAACCATCCTTTATGGAACATTCGCCGGCAAAGCAGTGAAAGCACAACCTTACTTCATTCCATCCATTTGGGTTTATGCGCTGGCTGCGATCGTAGAGTTGCTGGCTGAGCCGATGCACAACACGTAGGGGCCCCATTTAGATCGTATACAGAGTCTTATTTCATATGCAGTGCCATGTCCGAACTCCGCACCGATATCAGAGTAAAGGCCGAAGGCTTAGGCGTCACGTCCAAGGCGCTAGTTACTTTCCTTGTGATATACTACGATTCAAGCCAAAGGCTCAACGGGACTTTGGCATTGCTTGCCTTTTCAATCGGCCAACTTTCGTACAGCTTATGCCTCGTGTCCAAGTACGTCAGTGTCTATGGAGTACAATATCTTATACCATGGCGCCCTTCTACAATTAAGTCGGTTGCTTTCCCTCCTTTTTCAACGCTAGTGAGTGACTGTACATTCCAGAGAAAAGGACGGGACGTTCTGGGATTCCACACTTTTACGCCTTTCTATCAGCATGACTGTTCAATCCATCGTGAAACATTTTCTTACGGAAGGAGACAAGCTCATTCTGTCCTGGTTCAGTCCTTTGCAAGATCAAGGCGGTTATGCTATAGCTGTCAACTATGGTTTGTTCGTTGCATCCCATTAAGAGATGTTCTGATGATCTCGAGTAGGATCTTTAATTGCTAGAATAGGATTTCAACCAATGGAGGAATCCCTTCGCGTCTTTTTCTCTCGTACCTTGCCATCATCCAGGCAACCGAAGGAAGAGGAAGTCAAAGTAGCTTCTCGCACACTTACTTCGCTAATTTCTATCCAACTCTCGATTTCTCTGCTCCTCTTAGCTTTCGTGCCCCCTTACCTTCCACTAGCTCTCCGCGTGCTCCTCCCATCTCAATACCTCAATACCAGTGCCCCCACTATTCTACACGTGTGGGTGTACTACCTCCCTTTTCTCGCTATCAATGGGGGCTTGGAAGCTTTTGTCAGTAGCGTTGCGAAGCCCGCGGACCTCGCCAGGCAAAGCAGGTACGTTTCTACTGGTTGTATCTGCCTAGCCTTTAACGCGAATCCAAGATATATGACATTCTTTTCGGCCCTGTACACCGCAGCTGCAGTTGCCTTTTACAAATTCACATCACTCGGTGATGCCTCCTTAGTATATGCCAACATCATAAATCTGGCGGCTCGCATCGCATATTGCATCGTTTTCACCAATATCTACTATTCGACGTGTCATTGTACCCATCTTTTACCATGGCCAAGGGTCCTACCACAAATGCCATTTGTGCTATTAACCATTGTGTCCGCCATCTTGGTACGCCGGAACAAATATCTGGCAGATGTACCCATTAGCATAGGGCTCACCGCGCTCTTCCAAATGGATATTGCTACACACATTGCATATGGTGGATTACTTGCCATTAGTTGTATAGGATTATGGTGGAAGACATATGATACATAATATGATTCCTCTCTCTAATCAACAAAGTACTGTCTGAGTGTAGAGGCTTCAATTGGTTTCACTTGTATTCAGTGGTTCTTCCATCAAAATAGGTTGTCAGAAAGAACTGAGCTATATCAAGAGCACACACTATTCCTTGTTCATGTGTCCACATAATGCTGAGCAAGTACAAGTCCAGCATCTATCTCTGATGTAGGAGGTTTAAATTGCAGCCACCCTGCCAAGACTTGTGTCAGGAAAATGTGCAATTTTTTTTGTGCAGTTTTGCACAATTTAGCATATTTTAACACATCAAAATATCAGATAAACTAGGTACATATGTTAATAAAGGTTGCACATAATAATAATATTAAAAGTATCTTACCTCAGTCATATGAATGGATAAATGACTGAGGTCCTAACTATCATATGAGCAGTTTATATAAGGCAGAAACTGTATAGTTGATTGCAAGCCACAAACAGTGTATAAACAAGAAGTGCACCAAAAATGTCCAATACAATGATTTGACATGTTCTGGACCACATCCCAAAATGGAAAGAGGTGCACTAACTTGCACTTGCTATATTATTCAATATGAAAAAGTGTTGCAAAAGGATATGGCTTTTTCTGCTTTTGTAAACCTTGTTGTAATTCATACATTTGTTACTTATCTTTATTCAGTCGAGCATGGCTGCTTTATAATTTGTTACTATTTGTCTCCGCTTACATAATACGCTCCTTTTGACTTATGTTTCAGCTTCATGATCCTCAGTCTTTGTAAACTTGACAGACTGAGGTATGACACATTCTCTATTACATATTACCTACTAATAGCTACTTTAGCTACATCTGTCATTACAGGTAATAAATAAGTCTTTGTAAACTTGACAGACTGAGCTACATCTGTCTTTACAGATACTCAGTGTCATTCTGCTGCAAACAAACCTTTTCCCACTTTTTTCACAATTAAGGACAAAAAAGAGGTAAAATCAGAAAAAGGAGGAAAAACCCTTTTGCAAAGGAGCCACACATATTCCTGATGCTGGTGCAGTTTTTTTTTCCAATATGGGGCATATGAGTTGTTATGGTCACTTGGGTAAAGTCTCTCAGGTAGCAATGAAGGCTCCTGGATGATAGGCAAGGAAGGGACTTTGGTTCTCAAGCAAGGGTCACTAGTGCTATGACTCAATGTTGTAACCTTCCTGTAGTGGAAGCATCTAGTTTAGCAGGTTGTGAGGCAAGCTCAAGGAGGGGAAACAAGATTGTATACTGTTGGGATGCCCCAATGGTAGTACAAAGTAGTTGGGCTATGAGTAGGATAGATGCACTCTGTGTTGAGTGTGCAAGGGAGTGAGTCTCACATGGGGATAGTGTGGGACCAGAGTTAATTATTGCTCACATGTGTGAAGCTATTTATACAATCTATTTATGTCTGATCACCAATCACTTTATGTAGACTCAGCTGGGAGAGTCCAATGCTTGCCATGTGGCATACACTCTCAACACTCCCCCTCAAGCTTAGGACACTCCTAGCTCTTTTTTATGCTGGGTAAACTTTGGTTTAGGTAATGGTTTGGTTAAAATGTCCACTGTCATTACAGTGGTGGGACAATATTTGGTAATGATAGATTGATCATTTACCTTTTCTCTAATATAGTGGTGTTTAATATTAAAGTGTTTTGTTCATTGGTGATATTGTTGTAATTCATTACTTATCTTTATTCAGTCAAGCATGGCTGCTTTATAATTTGTTACTGTTTGTCTC
>AYNK01003828.1:0-17509 GCA_000497225.1 Amanita jacksonii TRTC168611 | reverse complement strand
ATTTGGTCAGAGTAGATGCCTTCATGGTGCCCTGAGAGGATGGAATGAAGTTGTGAACATGTTCTTGAAGATTAAGTTGAGTGTTTTGTTTCAAAGTCGAAGAGGAACGGACGTACACATCGATTATGTCTGAACGCTCGCCAGACATGCTCCCAGAGCCAAAAGGTGGATGAGGGGCGCGTCCCAGTTTGTCGCGTTATTTGGTGGCCATGGCCGCGACAAACATTGTCAAAGCTGGGGTTTATTCATCATCACGAAGCAGCATTATGGACAACGATGTTGATGACATTGTGTGTAACGAAACCTGCAGCCGGATTTTGGTACTTGGACTATACGACATTGATTCGCTTCTCACCCGATGTTGGGAATTCATTCAAAGTTTACCGAACCTAACCACTTTGCGAGCAATGAGACTCTGTTATTAAAAAGAGATATCTAACAGATTTAATCTAGTCTATCCAGGAGCCGGGTATACAAAAGGGATATAATTTCTTAAGATGCGAAGTCCACGCCCCAGATGTGGAGTAAGATTCGATGGCAGCGTAAGATGCCAGTTGTGTAGCTTATGCAAACTACATGAGGCACCAGTCAGCAACTATGAACAAGAAGGGATAAACGATAAGTTACCTGGCTTTTCTATTTTGATTGGTGTGGTTGAAGATATTGTGGCAGTACATATTTGAGGGTATCAAGATGTCCGGAAAACCAATTGTTGGTGTGCATAAGCAAAGGGATCAAGGAGAGTCTTTGATGCAAGCGGATTTGAACCGTATTTCTATCTTCGTTTTTCGAGATTTTTTTGAAAATTTGGTGTTTGTTGAGCAGTCAGGTAGATACCAGAGTGAACCGAAATAAGAGTCGGAAGATGCAGGTTTTTTTTTTCTTTTCCATTAGTTTTTCCGTTTTTTTTGACGTTTTGCATTTTCATGATGCCAGGTCGCAAGGAGAGGTCTAGTTTGGAATGAAACGCAGGAGACCAGTAATCGTAGACCAAGGTAAGCCCAACTCGAGAGATAAAACATAGAACCAAGTCTGAGAATCGAAGAGGCACTAGAGATATGTTGAGGGGTAATCCAGATATGGTTCGTCGCAGAAAAAAAAAGACATAGGATGCAGGATAGGGTTTCTTCTGTGTCACAAGACTAGCATGGCTATTTTGGCGTTTGAGAATTTTGCCGGCCGATTGCCTAGTAAATGAATAATACATCATCTTCATCGTCTTCATCGCTGTCGTTATCGTGTTCCTGATCGCTGCTAATTGCACCAGGTAAAGGTGGGTCCAAAATCGCACCCACTTCAAGCTCCGGTTCTCCCAGGTTGCCTAGATTCTTGCGTTCGACAACTCCTGAGTGGCCATCGGGTGAGAGTCTGAAATCGGGTCTCTCGTCGATGTAAAAGTTGTCGGTTGGAGGCAGGAATGGAGAGTCAGGGTTGACGATGAGGGGTTGGAATTGGGCGTAGACAGGCTCTTCCTGGGGCGAGATTTGCGTCGTTGGGGGTTGGCAGGGCACGTGGTGCTGACGGGATTCCTTTTCAATATGGGACTGGAACTGAGCAACCACCGGCTGGTCGTGAATAGGATTCTGGACGGGTATATGCTGTTGGGAGATCAACTGATCGAAGGGTATATGCGTGTGCTGCTCAATGGGAGCCGGGATGGGTATATGCTGATGGAACTGTTCAAAGGGAAGCTGGAACTGGACATTCGGGCGATCGTATAATTGCTCAGCCGGAGGTGGGGCAGGTACGTGATGATGGCTAAATTGTTCGACTCCAGGCTGGAAGAGTATCTGGTGCTGATAATCTGGTTGCTGTTGGTAGAAGACCTGTTCCGCAGGAGGTTGCGCGGGTATATAATTTTGTTGATAATGCTGCTCATGCGAAGGCTGGAAGTACGTGGGGTGGTGGTAAAATTCCTCAGGGGGAGGCTGGAGCGGGAAGGCGGGGGCTGGAAGTACCTGCTCTTGTGCGCGGAAGCTATGCTCATTTGCATTGTATGCCGCTAGAGCAGGCATGTCCCAATGATTCACTTCGCCGGAGCCACCTTGAAGAGGACCACGACAGGGTACAGATCCACCAGCCATTGGGTATCGAGGCATGACCATAGTCGAAAGTGAGTCATTAAATGATGATCCAGTAATGCTGGAATCATCCATCGTGTAGTCTGGGGTCGTGTCCATGCTATCGTCCGTTGCTACGTATGCGGATACCGCAGCCTGGGCATAAGTGCCATGATCAATCCCGCCATGAAGAGCCGTATTCAACGAGGTATGATGAAGAAGATTGGCAGATGCTCCAAGCCCAGTGTGATTGGGAGCGTGTTGAGTATTGTCCGAAAATTCAAATGCCGTGCCATGATTGAAAACCTGTTGTTCGTGGATATTCGGTGTGCGATTGTCGACCGTAGTTAGAGGCGTGGAGGAGGCAGGAGCAAGAAAGGTCTTGCAGCGGATGGCGCGGCGGCAGAGAATGCCCAAACGCTTCGACCGGTCCCTGGCTTTCGAAGCCCGAGTGGTCCGTCGCTGAACGAGAGGGCAGGGAACAACCCCCACCTCTACCTTGACGTCCAAAACCAAAGCAGTGCACCCCTCGATGGGTGTAGTAGGCCGAGGATGAATGTCCTCCAACTTGACCTTGGAGGAGCTTGAGCCATCCAGACCGATATGAGGAGCTTCAACATCGGCTAGCTTTGGAGACACGATTGTCGCTGGGACTGGTTCAGGAGTCACTGATACCTCACGTGCTTTTCCCGCCTTCTTGGATGAAATAGAAGGGCTAGCGCCCTCCGGTTCAGGCGATGATTCAGCCGATGTTGGGGCACCGATGATGCTCTTCGACCACGACCAGCTCGAACCAAATACGATAGGAAGAGAACGCCTAGGCCCAACATACCATGCCGGGTATTCCTCTGGCTCAGGCCACATTATCGGGTCAACATCCATTGGTTCGCTTGGTGCTGCTGCTAATAATGTATGACATTGACATCTTTATATGTTCCAGTAAATGGCTACTTACCTAGAGCTTGGGCCGCCGCCACATCCTCGTCCAGTGCTTTAACCAGTGCTTTAAGGTCAAAGGTCCTGAATAGCTCTGTCGGTCGCTATGCAACGGTGAGGTGGTCCATGACTTACCCAACGTCAACATCCATTGGCTCGCTTGGTGCCGCTGCTAAGAACGATATTAACATGCGATGTCTCTATAAGTACGAACTTACCCAGTGCTCGGGCCGCCGCCACGTCCTCGTCCAACGCCGCTGCTAGGGCTCCGAGGTCAAACACGCTGGATAACCCTGTCAGTCGTCATGTAGCGGCGGGGGTGGTCTATGATTTACCCTGCATCCGTCTGCCTCTGAGCCCGCTGAACCGCCAACGCGCGCTGTCTCTTCACCTCAGCCCGGGCCGAATGGCCAAACCTGGCAATGGGCGAGGCGGCCACACAGGCCTTTTCACGACGACGACCATGGCGAACGCGAAGATAAGCGGCGTTGTGTTTCTCAACAATGATACTTATAGCTCTCATTGTCGTAGATAAATTTCAAATGTATGAACTTGCTGTGTTCGTGATACGCTTGGTGGTGCTTGAGAGAAAGCTGGTAATAAAGAAAGAGAAAGACTGGGAGAGGATGATTAAGTACGGAAACGTCAGCCGCTGGCTCCTCATCCGACAAACATGTCATAACTCGATCGTTTGGACCGAAAATAGAGTTCAAGAAGCAGTCTTGTGGTTACGCCTTGGAGATTAGGGCTAGGGAGATCGTTACTGGGTAGACAAACTAGGAGACGAACAGAACAATTGATATTGGGCATTTTGAGGCATCAATGAAGAGGACGCGTCGAACGCGGGTGACGCGCCTAAACGCGTGACTTGGGTACACGATCGAGGTCTCGATTCATCGAAAAAGGTGATCGAAATCTGGACTAAATATCTCTAGCAATTTCAGAACAGAGTTTACATACGAAAATCATGAATGATACTGACGACGGCCCCCAGTCACGCTTCAGGGGTACGATGGTAGCGTTGTGCCGGGTCTGGGTGGCATCGCATCGACGACAGGCAATAGAAAGAAAAGAAGCAGCATTTGAAAATGTCGAAATGAACCACCGATGGGTACTGATCTTGCCGTCCGTGTTGTATTGACAGCCAAAGTTCTGAGGATCTCGTTGTTCAGAGTTTCAGCGTAAACACACTGACGCTAATGGACCACATATGGGGAGAACAGCAGCCTTGGATGGTGACAGCCCCCAGGAGTAAGGAACCTGGTAAACTCTTACACTGAGAAGCACGGACCTGAAGCCTTTTTCAAAATATTGCTTGAACGTTGCTCCCTAGGATGTGTTGGCAAGTGATGGCAACTGCCCATACTTCTTTCTCACGCACTGAGATCATCCCCATCGGCTCTCACAGCATCTGACTTCTACCTAGCGGCGAAATTCGGAAGAGTCGGAAGCGCCTGGTACCAGCGCAGTGGCTTGGGTAAGTCGCGACAGAACCCGAAAGAACATTCCGACGTCATGATAACCGCGTTGCGTGCATGCACGTTCTCTCTTGCCCAGTAGGACCGGAATTAGAAAAGGCGAAACACGGTATTGATGTTGGACAGGTGACTGATCTGGCACCACGTGGTTTTCCCATTTTTCTCCATCTCCGGTGAGCGCTGCGACTTCCGCGCCCAAATCCCGGCCTCGATAACTCATCATCTCCTTGTTCAGACTCCCGTCTGTTCTTCCTCCAGCTATGCTGGATGTTGCCTCCTATCGTCCCGAAACACCATGCTGACAGGATCGATCGAGAATCAAGCAGGCTGGCACGCCACACTTGACAGGGTGAATGTAGAAGATCAAGGGCACGCATTCTAATTCAATCCTGTGCCCTGACTTTCTAACATGCTGCCAGAAATCAGCCCAACATAACCCCGTATGAGATATATATGTCATTGGGTGTGTGTGTGTGTCACAATCTTCCCAACTCGCTAGTCTAGTACCTGCAGTCTCAATGAATTCCAGACCTAGATCGTCAGTGCTCACACCGATGGACATCACTACACCAAATAAGGTACGATTTCTCCGGTTCCTAAACATAATTGTCCGTGATCCTAACCTTTATTAAAGTCTAAACGATGGCAATGCGGGGATCAGTCAGAATACATTTCTACCCTTCCAAGAATTAAAGGAGATCCACTTGATAACATATACCAACGTATGAAGGAGTATGATGTGGGCAAGTGCGATGCATGGCGTGATGAGATTGAGAAACTACTCATCTTCGTGAGTGAGATGCGTCTGCCTCTCTTACTCTGAAAACCTTTGACACCTTCTCGCAAGGCTTCTCTTTTCTCCGCCGTTGTCACCGCCTTTACCCTCGACTCGTACAAACTGCTCCAAGAGAATACCCAAAGCATCCTAGGGCACATCTCTCTTCAGCTCGATGCGATCGCCAACAACTCTACCTCCCTACCACCTTCCATTGCGAAAATATCATTCACCCCAGCCCCAAGGAGCGTCCGGATCAACATCTTTTGGTTCATGGCTCTAACCCTCAGCCTCTCAGCCGTCATCTTCGGTGTCCTATGCCTACAATGGCTCCGAGAATTCAGAAGGGATAAATCGCTCCCACCCAAAGATGCCGTCCCCATTCGCCAACTGTGCTATGACGGGTTATACACCTGGAGAGTCCCAGAGATGATCTCGTCTCTATCTGTCCTGCTGCAGATTTCCGTCCTCCTCTTCTTCGCGGGCGTCCTTGACCTATTGTGGTCTCTGCATCGCGTGGTGGCGACTGTCATCACTGCGTTGATAGGGCTAATGGTTACAGCACTGGTGTTCTTTACTCTGGCACCTGCTGGACAAGTCGTTTCCGGTAGAAGCGACTCTGCGTGGTGCCCGTACAAATCACCCTTGTCGCTTGCAGTTTTCGCTATTGTTATAGCCATCAAACAGGCCGTAAAGCGCTTATACTCCATTCCCTCACTCGGAAAGATTCCAACGTCATGGGCCGCTATAGAACGCATGTATCACGAGCACGGGAGTGAAGAGATCGTAGGAAACGAAAAATTCAACATCACAGGGCTAGCACAAGCTCTAAAGTGGACGGTGGAAAAAATGCGGCCAGAGTTAAATCAAGAAGTTGCCCTGGATATCTTTCATTCATTGCATTCCAGCCTTCCTTTGGAGGCGAAAAGCAAAACCATGCATAGATGGGCTAGAACCTTGAAGGACCTGAAGGGCAAAGAATACGTCCGGAATGAACTAGGAGCTGCCCTTGGCCTCACAGAAAGTACCTCAGAAAGCCAATATGAACTGTTAATGGCCGGCTTCCTACGAACGTGTTTCCCAAATAACGACATGCAGAAACGGCTGCTTCTCGAACTTCAGGTACGGTGCTTGAACACCCTGGGTCATGGGAGCGGGATACCAGTCGCGTTGTTACCATTTCCACTGAAAGGTAACTAGCGCTCGGCGTTCCCTCCAGCGCTTCATAAGTAGCTCACTCCCATGCCATAGATTCAAACGACGACCGTGAAATACTCTTTCAAGTCCTAGCAACCACCTTGGACCACGCCAATCTTAATAACGACCAAGATCGCGAGATACTTTTCAGAGTCATCGAGTCCAACTTACGCTACATTAAGAGCAGAATCGATGATCGTCTCGGGGATGACCATCAGCTCTGCATTGGTCGAGCGCTGGGTCGATATATTCGGTTTACACCAGTGAAGAAGAATAACGTACAATGCGCAGATATCCTAGCCCAGCTCAAATCATTGCTCGATCATATATATCGGAGGTCCAACGAGGAGTATTGGATAAGGTTCGCTGCTTTCCTCTTACACGATCTCGACCTCCGGATGGTAGAAAGATGGGGAACGGATATCCAACTCATCTCTTCCAATGCGATTCCTGCTATTTTGGAGTTGGTACCCTTCATGGAGGACATCCTGCTCCCAGCTCTGAAAAGACCCGAGCTAAATCTTCAGCCTGTGTACCCAAGCCGGGCAATACACGGGCAACTTCGTTCATTCTATGAATCGCTGCCCTATTCTCATTCTGTCTATCAAGGAAAGAATGGGTCATAGGGTCCCGGGGCGCCCTAGCCGGAAATAGTATCCAATACAATAACTTTTCCGTTACTTAACTATGCTGGCCCGTCTTGTATGTAGCTACTCTCTGAACGTAGGCGGAATGTCTATTCCGGGACTATAAGTAACGTCGTTCAGACTAACGAACGAACGCAAACTGGAACTGCTGTTCATGAAGGAAGCATAATATGTTGGTGCACTGGTCCTATAAGCAAGCTCCAGCAATGAAGCATTCTGATAAGTAGACGGACTCACACCCTACCCCCGAACCATAAGCTGGAAACGCTATACCCTCGCATCTTGCATGCAAATGCCGGATGGACGCACCAGGAGAACACGGCCGTCCCTACATCCTAGCGCATACATGGATGGTCCGGTGGCGATTTCGGACACCTCAAGGTGCCTAGGAATCCAAAGAACTGGAACGCTACCCTGACGCTCGGAAAATTGTCCTAGCAGGTGGTAACCATGCTCTTCATCGTACCCCAACGAGATTACCATATCATGGCAACGCAAGACCGGGGGCCATTCAGAGTCGTCAGTTTCACGATCCTGTACTATCTCTTTTCCATCGACGGAGAACACTTTAAAAATGTCGTTGCGAAATTGGATGGCAAGTCGCGAACAGTCTGGGGAGAATGTGAGTTTGATGAGCCCCGAGCCGACCTCAAACTTTTTGATGCGCCTTCGTTCACCTATGCTCCAAACTTCCACGCCTGTTGCATCCGTAGAGGCTAGTAGGGAATTGTCGGCAGAGAATGACAATAAACCACCACCTGTTGTGAAGGTGTGAACGAGGTGAAAGGTTTCCCGGTCCCATAAAGTGATGTAGTCAGCCGTTGCAATAGCCAACAGGTGAGTCGAAAATGCCAACGCCAATACTCCACCAGAAGCGACCAGTCCGGCAACTGGGATCTGCCTGCCATCTGTACCATGGAGCCTGACGGTCTTGTCGCAGGACCCGGAGGCAAGTTGCTTGCCCTCGGGGCAAAAGGCTAGCGCAGTAATCGCCTGAGAATGTAGTTTGTCCATGGCGATGAAATGTGATTTGGGTACGTCCCATAACTTGACGGTACCATCGCTAAAACCGGAGGCAAGTCGCGAACTATCCGAAGCGAAGGCTAACGCGGTGACATCAATGTGCTTGAGCTGAAATTTGGGTTCAAAGATGGTTGCTGGGATGGTTGGGATATCCCATAGATGAAGGGTTCCGTCTGTCGTCCCCACGGCTAGCTGCTCACCACGAGGTGCGAATGCCAAGGCCATGGGCCAACGAAGTGAAAGCACAGCAGTGAATCGGCGCATTTCGATGTCATAAAGGACTACGCCGCCGATCGAGCCAATGGCGAGGATGTCATGCAAATCACGACGCGAGAACGCTAAAGAGGTGATCTCATCGTCAAAAAGGGGAAGAACGTTGGCCGGTGATAGGGAACCCTTGGCGTCGCCGTTCCATACCTGTACTTCAGACCATCCACCGGTAGCAAGTAAAGAACCATCATTGGAGACAGCCAGCAAATAGCCAACATTCTCTGCGGTGCCGATGGGATCACCGGTGCTAGTATCCCATAAACTTAACGTACTTGTGCTGTCCTTCCATCCTAGAGAGATGAGTCGAGAGCCATTGCGGGAGAACGTTAATCTAACATGAGTGAGTTGGGAATTTAGGTTCGCGATGAGCTCCCCATCCGTTCCGTCATGCAAGCTTATCCTGCTGTGCTCCGATAAAAAGGCGAGCTTATTTCCCTTCGGAGAAAACTCCAGAAGGCTCTCGTCGCATGCGAAGTTGTCAAAGCTACGGACGGTCCTGCCTTTCTTTCCGTCCCACAGAATTGCAGTGCCACTGGATAAACCTGCGGCTAGACGAGTGCCATCTGACGAAAGGGCTAATGCTATAACGCGGCCAGAAGGCCTGAAGTTATGAGTGGCCCCATTTGCTGTATTATACAAGGTGACGTTGGCGCCCCGAGAGCAGGCCACTGCTGAAAAAGCCTCCGCAACTGTGATCGTATCACCATTGAATGTTCTGCCAGGTGTTTTGTCTGATGTCTTCCATAAAGTCATTTCTTTGCGAGTCTGAGAAGCAAGATGGATGCCATCCATTGAGAAAGTGACTCGGTAGACCCCGCTGTCGCCCACATAGCCAAAGAAAGTATCGCCTGAATCCCATTGTTCCGGGCCGCCTTCTACCCGCCAGAGATTATGCGTCAGGACCTTATTGTATTGTATATATAGTGGGGTCGCTGTTGGAGTGAAGGAGAGCGCAGAATGGTAGGCATGGAGGGCTGATCGTTCTACGAGCTTGAAGAATGTAGAGACAAACCATAGTCCATCTGACAAGAGTGTGCGCAACTCTGGCTGCTGTTATGCGAAAATTAGCATCAAGCTTAACACATAGAGTAGCCGGGACTCTACCGTATGCTTCAAAAGGGTAAGAAGAGAGGGGCGAGCAAAGTCCAACTTTCCAACCCAACTCAGGGCCTCGAACCAATGCAATAAATGCTCGCTCGCGAAAATTTTGAGTTGCTCAATGAGGTCAACGTCCTTCTCGTTCGCGCGCTCAAAGTGGTAGGCCAAATATGTACATGCGTATTGTAGCTCGAGAGGAATCTTATCACGACGCTGGTCCTTTGGTACGCTTCCCGCCGCGAGTGCGGTATAATTTTCCATGAACCAAACTGGATGGCGTAGATCCATGATATTCTGCCTTAGCTGTTGGTTCATTACTCGCAGGCAGCGGGTCGCAATTCGGGTGTGATGGACACGAGGAAGGATAAGAAGATCGCTGTCTTTGCAACGTCTCCGATTTGTGAGAAAGTCAATAAAAGATCCATGGAAAGTACGTGGTATATTTCCATTGCCGTTAAGGAAAATAACAGGACCCAGAACATCGCGGATTTCACCTGGTGGGATATCGATAAGTTTTGAAAGCGTATCGACAGGAAGTGCGTCCTTGGCCAAAACAATTGTACCAACAACATTTTGATAATGGCTTGTTGTGGCAGGAGTAGCGTTCCGGAGTATTTTGAGGTAGAAATCATCCAAGGATGAATAAGGCAGGTGATTAAGAGTAATGGCCTGCCGTAATATTTCCATGCGGGTTGCAGGATCATAGGCGTAATTATCCAGAATGAAGTGGGCAACTGTGAAGGCAATGATAAAGAGACTACCCGCAGCGTGGACAAGAAACTCGATTTCTTTCTGACTAGCGTGCCATTGATTTCTGAGATTCGGCAAACGGGCAGTAACTTGTTCCTGAGATAGGCGATGTTGAAGGTAAAGGCGCATATCGTTATCGACCGCCGCATCTTCCATATCATGAAGGTAAAAAGTATGAGAATTTCGAAGACGATGCTGAAGATGAGGGCGAAGCCGAGTTGTCAAAAAAACTTTAACAACGTCAAGTTCTTGGACGAGGAATTCCAGCGCTTCGAGGATTGCCAACGTATCATCATCATCATCACACTCATCCAATGAGTCAACGACGATGATCATCTGTTGAAGTTGTAATTCAACAATCCTCGAGATAGATTCCAGTATAAGGTCGGAGAGCTGCGCATGCGGACTCTTCGTTGTTGCCGTAGATCCTCGTGCCGTTTTTAGTACTCTTCCGATGGCTCGAGCAAACTCTTCGTCATATCTACAAAGCTGGGATGCAATCGTGGTGAAGAACTTCTCGGCGGTTCTACGCTCTGCGTCCTCGCTGGAGAAAAAATATGAAGCGACAAGGAAACCAAGGGTGTCGGCTTTATTTGCGATAGTTTGCGCTACGGTTGATTTTCCAATGCCAGCAGGTCCGAAAAGTACGTATATGCGGCGGTTATCATCTTTATCTGAGTCGACCATCCACTCTTCTATGACTTGTAAGAGGGCTTGCCTTGTACCCTGAAAGCACAGCGCACGCTCCTGATCTATAGGAGTGTAGTCATCATAAGCAGCCTCTGCGCATGGCAAACTGCCGACTATTCGCCCCTGAGAACTCTATCTTCAGTTCTACGATATTGGATAGGGATGACCATCTACCAATTGCCAAGTGAAATTTTGTTTATCGTCAGGGCCAGTGAGATAATCCCAAAACTATGGCCATCAGATCATATTTGAGACACGACGATACGGGCTTTACAAACCAGGAACGTCTCCAGTTGCCATGTTACCATACGGCTCATCTTGTTGATGTCCGGGAATTCGGAGTGAACTTGCTCGCATATTAGTGATGATTTTCTAATAAAAGTGTATCAACAGTGGTGCCGATCTTGCGGTTGGTCTCTGATACCTAAGAAGTCGGCTTAGGCCTTTTTTCAGCACCAGTGGTACTCTGAGTTCAGCGTTATCCATCAAGGGACTGATTAATTCGATAAGATAGTTGCAATATTGCTCAAGGACCTCCTTTGTCCAGCCAGTCTGCTACTCTAGTCGGTCAACAGTTGGTAAATATGAATTGGTCCAGCTTACCATCCTTGCAAACTCAAAAGGAGAGGCGGCAGTCCCAGCTGGTAATTCTTGTTGAAGAATGCGTAGAGTTGCTTGGGACCTCTTTATATCATTGGACCAATTGGGAGGCTCAGTTGCTGGCAACATTGAGTGCGTGGGCAACACAGGGCACCCTATTAGCGAGAGATGTGTTGCTGATGCGTCGGGCGGAGGAATGCGTAGATTCTGTGGTATGTCACCACCGAAAGAGATTGTTGTAGGCGGCTTGGTAACTCTGGGCTGCGCTCCTGCTCGCTGTCCCACGAACATCCTGATGGCGCTCAGGTCCACCAAGCAGTTCCCCAGCCTGATGGTCACTGTCCATTGTGTGTTCGAGGAGCGGTTAATTCGCCACTTATGAAGCTACGATAGTCTCACATACGAGTGTCTACTACAATATCTGTTGTCTCTCATTATCCTTTACTGGCTTAGTAACCGTATTATGAATGCTCTTAGCCCCCATTGGCCGAACGCGTCGCAGGACGAGAGACAAGTAGAATGAACGAGCATGATCCACAGCTGGTTATGTTGATTCAAAACTGACCTAGGCGTATCATAAGCATATATAGCTGTGCCAGCGCACGACTTGCGGTGCTCAGTTGGAATTCCCACACCGTTTCCTTCCTACAAATGCATGGGGCCAAGGCGTATGCTACAATACTGTACTTCTCTCGAACGCTAACTCATCCATTTCAGTGCCATGAACGATAGGCTCAAGCCTATATTCAAGCGTCTTACTCCCCTCAGGAGAAGTTCCTTGCTATCTTCGCCGCGTAGCCCCCGGTTGTCCCGCCCATCCTCGCGAGACAATTTGAGCGACTTCAGTGGTATGTATTAGGCATGGCTTAAACACAATTGAAGAGTCATCATCAATGCTAGCCAAAGCGTCTTCAACAAGTGATGCCATAAAATACATCAAAGTAGCGGTGAAGATCTTCTCTTCACTGACGCGAAGCGCGAAAACTAGCTCCGATGAATATCCAGATAATAATACCAAGGTGACACAACCATTAGTTTTCCTCTTTTTGTTGGAAAGCTGAACATTCAAAGGAGGTACTTGAAAAGTATTGCAACCAGCTGATTCAGGCGATCAAGTCTCTGATAGAGAGCGGTGATGGACCCCAAGTAACGCAGACACTGAAAGATAGCCTGAATCAACTCTACAGGTGAGTGCTACAGCCCAGTTGATTAGTAATTGTATCGATGTGCTATCATAGGGATATATTACCCGTATATGAGCAAGTTGGCAGAAATACACAGGACATCGAGAAGATGAGCAATGAAATTGCGCAGCTATTGCAGTCGTTTCTGGTGCGTAGCATAACGCCGAATATCAATCCAGGCCACAATGTAACATGATATGAATACAGCTCGTACATCACATGAAGGGATCCATCCCATCGCCAGACTTCTCCGAAAACGCGCAGAAAGGAAAGCACGTCTTGGTAAGCTTATGTCGTAACCAATGAACAACTCTTATTTTTCCTTCTTTAGACTCAAGATGTCATAGATCTACCACGCGCGGTAGCTGCTTATAATGACTATGCATCCAAGGATAAGAGGCGCGTTATCTGTTTCGAAGGGACGAGGCAATCTATCCTCCAAGAGATAGCAGAATGGGTGGGTGAACCGGTGCCAAGTGAACAGGCGTCGGGTGAACAGGCGCCAGGAAGAACCAGAGTTTATGCGATATCCGCACCAGCTGGTACCGGAAAATCAACTATGGCACAAACAGTTGCAGCAAGAGTGGACAACTTCGGTTACCTTGGCGCCTCATTCTTTTTTTCAAGGGATGAAGTTGAACGCCGAAGCGCTAAGAAATTCATTACCACGATCGCCTACCAACTTTCCGTTTATGATGCACAATTTGCAAATGCGATTGGACAAGCATTGATGGGGGCCAAACAGAGAGGCCTCGCTCCCAATAGTGATTCGCAACTCGCTACATTCATTCTGGCGCCATTGCGGGACGTAGTCAGGTCACGCACTCGACCAATAATTATTGTTGTTGATGCGTTGGACGAGTGTAATGACGAAGACCGTCCCGTTGTCCTTCATGCTCTAAGCACGCTTATCCGGGAATTGACCTGTTTCAAAGTGGTTTTAACAACTCGGCCTCAGCCAGATGTCCAGAAGTTCCTCAAGGAACTTAAAGCCCGCTCCCCGCAAATCATAGAGGAAGAGGCCGTCGATGGCGATATACGACTTTACCTGAACCATATGCTTTCTCAAGACCAAGTCATGGCCCGCTTGCCAGACCTTTCCGAACCATGGTGCGCCAGCAATGATGACATCGAATCTCTCGTTGCAGCTGTGGGCCGACTCTTCGTCATGGCCTCTACAGCTGTCCTTTTTATTCTCTCCAAGGCTGCCTACAATCCCAGAGCTCAGATGAAGGTGGTACTAGCAGCTTTTGCTCGGAATCAGATGCCATTCAATGCTTTAAATGACTTCTATACCATCATACTACGGAATGCCATCCCGCCAGACTGCGAACGAGACGTTGTGGGACGGTACCAAAAGGTCGTCGGTACTATCGTCATCATTCGACAACCTCTCCCCGTCGAAGGTCTTGCATACCTCATCGGTATACCGAAAGGGGACATAGATTCAATACTGGGCAGCTTACAGTCTGTTATCTCTCTCGATAGCGATGATATACCCCTCATCTACCACAAATCGTTCCCTGACTATATCAGCGACCGAGAACGTTGCAAAGACAACGATCTTTATATTACTCCGAAGCAACACCATACACGTATTGCAATCCGATGCCTCCAAAGAATGAACGAGGACCTGAAGCGGAATGTCCTTGGGTTGGATAATCACGAGCGGTACCTTTCCAATGGCCAAGCTCTCAAGCCACGAGACATGGAAGCCCGCATACAACATAGTATCCCAGTCGGGTTGGAATACGCATGCAAAAATTGGGCCAATCACTTACAGAACGCAGATATTCAAGATACCGACCTCATGGAAGAGTTGAAGATTTTTGCTAATGGTCATATGCTACATTGGTTTGAAGCGATGAGTTGGATTAACAAATTAGAGTTGGCTCATCGTGCTCTACATGTTGCTCGGGACCTTGTGGTAATGTGATAGTTGCACGTCCAATACGGAGCTAACATCTTACTAGGAGTCGATTCATCCCGGCGTGTCTCAAATATTTTCCGATGGACTACGCCTTGCCTTGAAGTTTTATGAACTCATTCGACGGTCCGCACTCCACACGTATCACTCTGCGCTCCCCTTCATGCCAACGAAGAGTTCTGTGCATGCCTTTTACCACACGGAAATGATGCACAATTTATATCAACTAGAGGGCGGACCCACCCAGTGGGATCCTTTAATTACCACTCTCAACTGCGCGAACACTTCCGATGGCTTTGACGTTTACCGGATTCATCGCGTCAAGTTTTCGAGGGATAACGTTCAGTTTGCCTCTTGGAGCCGCAACGATATGATGTTATGGGAAGCGACGAGCGGCAAACTCATCAATACTTTCAAGGGTCCCGAGGTTGCCCTATCAGACGACTTTTCAGTGGTTGCAACCTGGCAGAGCAACTCCGTTACATTGCACAACGTACCATGCAAGGCAGAAAATCGCTTTAATATTTCAAATGAAATCCTCCGACTAGCTCTCTCATCCAACGGTTCCCAAATTGCGGCACAATTGTCTGATGGTACAATCAGTCTTTGGGAGGTAGGGCGAGAGAAAGCCGCTATCAATATTGGGCCCTATGCTCGTGATAGCCAACTAGAATTCTCCCCGGATGGAAACCGCCTGGCATTTGTGTCAGATGTTAATGATGTAATGCTACGCAACGGTACCGAAAGGACGATCACCAGATTAGGTCACGCACAACAAAACCACGTCCACTTCATCTTTTCAAGTGATGGGTCCAAACTTGCCTCTTTAGCGGAAAAGGATGGCGTTTCCAACTTGACACTTTGGAACTGTGAGGGTGGTCTATTCGTCGGAAACGCGGAGAATGTCGGAGTTGCCCTGGCCATCTCCCACGACGGTACTTTACTCGCTACAGGAAATCGGGACGTGCAACTATGGGATGGAAAACTTGCGAAGGATGGTAAATTGTCACCCACTGACACTCTCAAATTTGGACCGTGGATCAGATCCTTGACATTCTCCCTTGACATTTTAGCTATCGCCCCTTTTATCGGTGATACTCTGACTCTATATGATCTCAAAAGCCGCGAATTCATCACGACGATCACTTTCCCTTCCGCTTTATCTTTGGCTTTCTCACCTAATGGAGCCCGACTTGCTGCTGGGAATCATGAAGGCACGGTGTATATGTGGGACGTTTCAAGTATCGAGGCATCAATTGTTCCCACTTCCAAGCAGCAACCGAGATCTGTCACTGCTCTAACCTTCTCGCCGGACTGCTTACGCCTTGCTGCTGGCTTCTTTGATGGTACCATTAAATTACGGGGTACGAGCTCCGGAGGGCAAGTTGAGATTAACCTCAACAATGGTCACACTCAGAAGGTAACTGCACTGGCGTTCTCTCCTAATGGCGAGCAACTCGCTTCTGGGTCCGAGGACAAGACCGTTCGATTATGGGATGTCAGAAACGGCACATTAATCAACACAATCGAGCCTTCTCTCCCCCTCGGAATCACTTCGCTGGCATTTTCGAGTGATTCGTTGGCGGTGGCCACGAATGAGGATATCACCTTGTGGGACCCCATAACATTTCGCCTGAAGGATGCTCTTAAAAAGGGTGGCCGCTCGCTATCATTCTCAAAGGATGGTTCATTGCTTGCCTCGGCAAGCAGCTCAGTCTCCATGCCAGATGTCACGATATGGGACGCGAAGCAACTCTCGCCAATTGCCGCACGCAAGGTGGATTCGCAAGTCGAGCTCATATTGTTCTCACCTCGTGGCACCCAGCTTGCCATCCAGTTGGAAAATGGCAGCTTTGAACCATTTTTCTTTAAGGAACAAGATCATCTTGAACCTGGGGATTGGATCCCACGTCTATCATGGAAATATGAACATGATCTTGGGTACAGTCTTATTGGATGTACCTCCGAAGGCGATTCCCGTGTACCACTGCTATGGATCCCTCGAGATCTTGATGACCCCGTATTTGCTGTCGGACTCTCCATGTTTGCCTTGGGATGCCAAGATGGCCGTATTGTCCTTGGGCGTCCTACTGTCACGAAATAATGTACGAAATGTAATGAGTTATTGACTACAGCACTTAGACTGGTCACATTCTTATTTACGTAATCGGATTACATGTTAGGTTCTAGCTACTACGGTACCTGTATGATAGATTTATTCAACATTGTTACCTAGACGCCCAAGCAATTGGACACAAGCTAGATGCCATTAATTTTCCCAGTTTAACCTTGCGTAGCGCAGAGATCAAAGGTATGAAGGTGTTCAGTATTTGATGGCGTTCTGTCATCAATTCTGGTGTGTTACTCATTCCGGTATAAGCTCGCAGGAAATAGACGCTGTTACTCCAGAATGGTCCAATCAGTACAATTCTAGCTGAAACTGGCAGTCAATGGTCGTACGAAGAGGATTACCCCATTATGAAATCCGAGAGCAAATATAGATTTAGCAGCCGCAAATGTCTCTACGTTGAATTTCGAAGGAATTCAAAGCATCGGCACCCGGTCGTACTTGTCAGAAAACTTTCCCCAAACCCGCCACATCCCGACCTTGTCGTATCTCGGCGAGATTGGCATCCCGTGAATGTTCTGGAGCCAGCCAAGATCGCGGGTGTTCTGTGTCGATGATTATTTCGTTCTTAGCAATGCTGAAGAATTCGAAGCCGCCATCCTCGTGTACTGATTGAAAGGCGAGCCACGTGCCGTCGGGTGAGAACATCAGCCTCCAGGTCCTTGAGTTGACAGAGAACATGGTGATTGATGTGCGTTCTTTCACATTCCATACCACCACCTCTGATCCATGGTCAAAATAGGAAT
>AYNK01003211.1:0-15311 GCA_000497225.1 Amanita jacksonii TRTC168611 | reverse complement strand
CTGAACTCTGCCAAGGTCACCTTTTTTCATCGAGGCGCATTTGATTTTTTCCAAAGGGATTGCCATCATAGTGTAAACGGTTCCGAAGGAACGGAACCTCATCCATCGGCTAACAATGCTTTAGTCACCGTCATGGATAAGAATCTTCGCGTTACCGATAGCTCCACGGCATCAGCAATGCATCAAGTCCATTTCCAATAATTCACTCGTTTTCAATTAAAAATTCTCAGCCCACGGTGTAAATGTGGACGCGAAAACCTGCTGACTTTGAATCCTCCCGGCAATGGCGTTTCCCGATTCCTTAGCGTACTTTTTTTTTCTTCAAGGAGTACCTGAACTAGTAACTAGCCCCAGGGCGCGAAAGATTTTTAACACCCTGCGCCGGAGAAAACACTAATTCCCAGTGCTCGTAATAGGAAAATCAACCCTGTGAGAAGAATACGGGGAGGCGAACAAGAATACGCCGGACACCTGGGAGTTCAGATATTGTGCCGTAAACGAACAAGGTTCTCCCAATTTTTCCCAGGCAGTCTCAAAAATTTCCAAATACCATTGGAGCCTGTGTGTCCACGCACAGCACTATACGGCCCAGGTGACTCCGGGGAATTTCCAATCCAAGAGGAAGTTTGCGGATTGATGGTGTAGGAAGACCACCACGAATGCTCAGTGAAGAGTCCAAGCCTTGCTTATTGTTGCTCGTCGAGAGCGGAATCACCCAAATTCCCTATCGAGCGCACACCACGTCGACCCTGCAGCGGGGTCCACGGACATGTTGACGTATGATGCGTGGGGGTGGAGTTGAAGGTAACCGGGATACACGTGGAGCAATTGAGGTGGGGTGAACCTACTGCAGGTGGGTGGATGCCACTCTTCGATATGTTCCGAAACTCAGAGTAGATTCAACAATACGTGTAGGAGATATGCTGTCAGGGAGAGAGAGAGAGAGAGAGAGAGAGAATGCATAATATCATTGCAATTAACGAAATGGGCGGCGTCGCGTAAGATGGAAGCTGCGCGTTATTTAATTGACTCGTATCATGCCATTAAGCCGTTGCGATATAGAAGATTGGGCAAGGGTTTTTGGCCTGCCTACAACTCTTGCAGGCAAGAGGGCTCGTAAGGGTTTTGCTACAGTTGACCTTAAGGGAAATCGTCGAACCCGACGATCAGTCGTTCGACCCTCCCCTTCAGAGCCGCAGGAGTGGGGGGCTGGGGTCTGTAACGGTGTAGGTTTCGGCTTATCCATTGTTGGGTAAATTAACAAAATTTTTAACGGTTCGGTGAAGGGATAGACCCAGGTCTTACTCGGCTGGAGTGCTAGGTTTTTTTTTTTTTAGTATGACATGTAGACTCTGGCATGCTCTACTGCGTGGTGACCGCGGGTAACGGTTAGAAAGTGCCTAGGCGAATCCGATCACGGCGATCAGTGTAGAGGGCTAGCAGTCAGCGCCACTCCGCCGTCACTTGGGATCATGAGTGGGAGAAGTGTGGGTGTTCGGCAGCCAGACGCTGAAGCAAAGAGGACTTCATGAAGGTAACCCTAACCCCATCACTGGTCCTCCCTATCTCCCTTCTCACGGCCTCATGCATCATGCTCGACGCGTTCAAACCTCACCGCGCCGAAGCCCTCCAACGCGTCCGAACAAACACATTTTGTCTCATCCTTCTCACCGTACTATCCTACCTTCTACCCCTACCCTCTGTCCCCACAGCAGTCAAGCATGCACTGATTTTGTTGCTTGGTTCGGGTTCGACCGGGATGTACCCACAGAGAGTGTATAGTTGGGTGTGCACGATAGGTAAGGATTTTATTTTATTTTATTTCTTGCATGTCTCTCTAATCCAATTTTTTGATTAGAGGCTGCTGTTGCAACGATTTTTATATTCAACCTCGTTCAAAGCATATACGCGCTTAAATACCCCCGTACACAACCCCCAAGTGGATCCCCATCCAAAAGCCTCAAATCAGCCAATACACCCTCAACAACCAACACACGGCACCCACTCAAAGCGTTCTCCTCGCCTCCCAACAAAACGTCGAACCAACCACAAAAACCGTTCACGTTCTCACCTACGAAATCCACTACAACTAACCCTTCTGCGTCCCTGTCTGGTGGTAGCCGCGCACCGCACCTGGCGCAGAGCTTGGTATACCCAAGCACACCCGCGGACACGCCAGGAAGGAGGTCAGTCAAGTACGCGTTTCCGTTGTCGTTGGATTCACCGACGGGGTTGAGCAGGTCTGGAGGGATACTGTCATCTTCATTATCAGGATCAGTGGGCGGACCGTTGGGTTATAGTGCGTCTGGAGTAGCATCTGGGGGGGCATCATCTTCACCGTCATCGCCTGCTGCTTCGGCAAGTCCGACACCTATGGTGGCGTGGAGAGGGAGACATATGGCGGCTGATTTGGGAAGGCCGTTGGATGGTTTGTTTTTGAGCCGGCTTGCGGTTAATGATGATGATGATGATGGTGATGGTGATAATGAGTGAGATTTCCCAAAGACAAACTTTTTTTTTGGTAGTACTAGTAGGGGATGCCATGTTTACTTGGTAAAAGTACTTAACCTTGTGTGGCGTGGTATACATTGTACTCCGTGCAGGAACCGCTGTGAGCCGTGTTCAGTTACTTGCCGAGTGTTTCACATCACCGTAAACCTCAAATGGCCGAACGAGGTCATGCTCAGACTAGCGAGACCAGTCCCGGACGAGCAGCAGCAACAGCAGCAACGCCGGGCTACTCGCAAGCAAAAGTAATTCGCAAAGGAAACTTCAGTGGTACTGCCCCCCACCGTGTCAAGCAGGCTGGACCAGGTCCGCAGCATAGGCGGTCCGAAGCAAAGCCGTTCTCTACTAATGCCCCCCGCTCTGTCGGACTACCCAAACCATCTACCAAACGAGCGATACTGGGATTGTAATTATTATAATTATTTAAAAAAGCGAAGCATTCTCTAACTGGAAATACTCTAGTGCGAGCACGTCATACCCACAGGACTCTGTTGTTGCGAACGATAAACCACCCCGGTCTCTATCCCCCCGAACCACACTCAAACGTCCCAAACGAGCCGACGTCGAGGGCGTTGCTATCCCTATTCCTCGTCCCGGATCAAGGCCAGCTGGAAATCGTGATACTCTCCCAGGCTCTGGACTTAAGCCCTTGCACTGGGATCTGAAAAAAAAGAACACGGGGGCTAGTAACCGTCATGATCACCGTCGGCGTGCCACCCGCGGGGTTAATGACCCCACCAGCCATCGGCGTGTTGTCTCTTCTGTATCTACTAATGATCCGCCAAAGGATGCGAGTGCTAGTGCTATGCCTCAGCCGAGGGGGGGAAAGTATCAGAACTTAAAGTTTTCAAAGACAAAGGTGAAGGTGGAAGAGGTGGTGCAGGAGAAGAAGAAGGAGAAGGAGGAGGATGGTGATGGGGGAGCGGTGGTGCAGCAGAGTCTGCGAGAAGCAGTTCAGGAGGAAGAGGGATCCAAGATTCCAGGATTGTCGATCATGCGGCCCAGTTCACCTCTTACTCCCATTCCTGAATCGCGAGACCCTACCCCCGTCCCTGTCCCAGTTCATGCTTCCACTCTGGCAACTACCAGTACGGCATATGCTCCTGGGTCGGCAGAGGACCTCCGAGATATTTATGGCGAGGGGATCGAACAGGTGGAGCCTATGCCTGTGGAGCCTGCCACGCGGACGAAGAGATCGAAAGCGGCTACAAAAGGGCGAGAGGGGGGGAAAACGCTTGTTCAAGACGAGGTGGTGAAAGAAAATGTCAAGATGCTTGGTGAGGTCGATTGGAACGTCGAGGAGACAGAGCCGGTGAACGCCGATGCTGGGCCATCACAGGCGGAGGGGAAGAAGAGAAAGACAAAGCCCGACGGACCGTCACAGACAAAGAAGAGGAAGACAAAGGGCGAAACGACCGAGATAAAGCCCGAGTTAGCAGATATCGTTGTAGGGGAGGTGATTCGGTTTGATGAAAAATCAGTGAAGAGGAGGAAGGTAGAAGAAGAGGAGGGAGAGGTCAAGAAGGTTGCGAAAGTGAAGAAGGGCAGGAAGAAGGGTTTCGAGGAGGCTGTGCCGGCGGACGGAAAAGGGAAGGAAAAGGCGACTCTCAGAGGAAGGAAAAGGAGGAGTGCTATCGGGGTGGCCGAAGAAGGGACAGATGAACCTCCAAAGAGAAAGAAGAGAGTGAAGGTGGAGGCCGGCGCAGATGAACCTGATTTTGCTTATGGGTATGGATACGGTGATTGGGGTGGTCGATGGTCCAGTGAGTATTGGACTTTGTTCGTCATGTTGAGATGGGATTCTGAGATAAGATAGGGAAGAGTACCAAATCTGCCGTCAAGTGGAATGTAGTTGGCGGCAGCAGGGCAGGGAACGGAGTGGATCAAGTCAAGCATCCATCAACTAGGAGGGTGGGGAGGCCAAGCAAGGCAAAGGAGGCTGTGCCTGAACTGGCCGTACTAGACGCGAATAAGAGAGATGGCGGCAGTCCCGGTAAGACGCTGAGGCCGACTATATGGACTGGCGTACGTCTCCTCTGCTTTTCGTGTTCGAGCCGTTTGATTGATGCAATTGTATCGACATTCCTCAGAGTAAATCCGAACTCTTACACGTCCTTCCCGAACTGTCAGGTTCAAAATGTTTCAACGGTGTAACAGAAGGATCATCCAATTTTCCAATGGTGATGTTGGATGAGTCGACAGTGGATGGTGTAGGTGTTGAAGTGGTGTGGAGTGCTCAAGCAGAAGGAAAAATGGACGACTCAACGTTGGTGAAGCTAACGTTGTAAGTTTCATTTCGAATCCCAACGATTTTTTGTAACCATTCAAACGTCGTGGATAGGACGAGAGATTTTATCTGTCCTGCTCGGGAGCTCGTAGGGGAAGATAACGTTCCAAGGAATTTTGACGCCACGTCGAACATCTTGGCACCGCCGAGTCTTTCGCCGCCTACCGCTTTTGAGCCATCGACTGATAACCGCCCTCAGGAGGATGAGGAGCCGGTTTTGGAATACATCGACGAGGTCCTTCCGACACTTCATCGCGATGCAAAGATGGAACCAGGACAGGCGATGATCCATTCAGGATATGAAACCGAAAACGTGCTACGAGAAACTTCTCCTGCCTTATCTGCTCTTTCCTACTTGTCTGACTCCCCTATACCCCTCCCTATACACAATGACTCGTCTGCACTTCCGGAAGAGATCACAGCGCCTTACTCCAAATTCGAATCCATGCTTGATACGCTTATACCACCTACTCTTCCCCGCGAAGTTGGGATCCTCTCATCTGCATGGAACATTTCCTCCCCCCTTATTCTGATTGCGTCTCGTGGGGCATTCAACAAGCATTTCTGGGCTTCCAGATCCTCACCCGCACAAGGCATGCCGGAGCCGATCGGATTGGCGGAAGAACACTCTTATGTATTCTTGGAATTCTTCCGAGTTATTCGCATGGATGAGAAGAGGGCCGCTCTACAAGATGGTAGACTACATCTGGCTTTGGGACAGGGAAACGTAGCTGGACGTGTTGAATGGACGTTTGATGTTGTCTGGGTACCTGGGTACGGCAGGTCCAAGGATTTGAACAGTCCATGGTGGTCATCTTCTCACGTTTTTGGCGAGTCTCAGCAGGGAACAACTGCAAGGGATGGAAATAATCAAGAGCAGGGACCGAGGGACCAGTTGGCGTGGTTGAAGGTGCAAACTCAAACCAGACTTAATCTGCTCCCAATGCAGCTGGCGGACGGTCAGGAAGAAGGTTCTTCGGACGATGCGATCCCCAGGGGATGGCTTTGCAAGTGTTGCGGAAAGCTGAACCAGAAAGTGATGATGAGGCATCGGTGGTGTGGGAGTATGTCTTGCCGGGTGAGCTGTTCGCGTTTTTCTTTTTCAGATACCTGCCAGCTAATTGCTACGCTAATTAGGACGAACCGTTGATGAGAGGGTATGCTGTTGAGCTGGACTCGACGCGTGAGCCTCACCAAGTACCGTTGGCGCTCCCCATTAATACATGCAATCCAAAGGTATTGGATGTCCTAGTGGCGGATTGGGACGATGGGATGAGGACCTTGAAGTACCGGCCTGCTTTAACGGACAGCGGAGCAGGGTCGGGAATACTGAAACACGTCTTTACATGCAACCTCATCGACTTGCAGAGGGAGGCCACACCTCTCTTCGAGAAGATTCAGAGAGAAGTGTGCTTGACGAAGAAGGCTGGGGATACGGGTGTGTGTTCCGTGTCTTGTTTTACTTGTATGGACGCCTAACACATTGTCCGGCAGGTCCGATGTATACATGCCAGATATCTGATGCTTACGGGAAAAAGAAAGACAAGTACGCATTCTCGCGCCTGAGCTGGGGAGAAGCTCCCCAGGCAGTAAAGGATGCTCAAGACCTGATGTTATTCATGGGGAGGAGCTACGGGGAGGACGAAGGCCTAAAGGTCGACCAGTTGACGATCATTGGATGGGTGTCTAGCGGGTCAAGAAAGGTACAAGTCTCAAGAGACAATCTCAATTCGTCCTGACAAACCTGGGGTTAGACACCCGAGACGCTGGCAGCAAAGGGGCGTACCATTGCCATGCTATGTTTAGGCAACGATGTGATTCTCACCATCATGCCGAAATGGGAGGCACCCGCCATCCCGGCTCCAGTGGTTGTTCCGCAAGTCTCGCAGGTGCAGATGGATGCGAGTGTTTTTCTACCTCAGCTGGTGGCAATGGCTAGCGCTCCAGTTCCACCTAACCCAACGGTGCAGGCCAAAGGGACGACAATGGCTGCGGACAGGGTGCCAGATGGAATGCCCCATGAGGTTAGTGACGTTGATGCGGTAGCAACGGCTGGACATCGTGTGCGGCACGGGCGCTCTATCAGCGATGCCGCTGGCCCAGATGCACCCGGAGGACAGAGCTCCTTTGAGTCCAGACAGGTGTCAGAATCGATCATAAGCGTTACCCTGGTGCATGGGGACATGCTGTTGTTCTCTGGTTGCGATTTTGAGGTATGAAAGTTGGTTTTGGATAAAAAAAGAACGATGGCCGTTGCTGATGCGTATGCTTGAAACAGTATTCCATCAAGCGCATGGGAACATCTTTACGTGAGTGCCGTTATTTACATTCTATCCCATTGATGGACGGGGTCAAAGTGCTTGTCGGGACCAAGGCATAGGTGGTGATTTACCCATTTTTGAATGATATGTCATGTTACATGTGCGCCTCCGAACTAGTAATGTGTTTAAAAAATTATTGTATGTTATATCCGCGGCTGGTTGGGCCTTCCTGCCCCATTTATTCGTTTCCGACTTTCACTTCTTCCTGCCCGGGCGCTCTTTTCCCGCCATCTATCCACCCCCTGAGCTCAGTGAATTCCAAACACGCTGGGGCATCATGAGTGTTAAACATGAAGACGACGAGCAAGAACAGCAGTGGGGAAGAGGTTTGTTTCCCGGTTCGATTCTAAGTAGCCGCTTTTATTGATGCAACTCTTAATACGTGTCTGCAGTCCTGATTGCTGGTGGAACGGATTGGTGAGATTTTCTTGTTCAGCTTTTGAGTTGAAGGGTTATGGATAATCAAGGCCTAAACTTGGACGAAAAGAACGGGGAGGAAAGGCAGAATCTGAAGAACAACCGTGCGACACAAATTCTCGCTCTTCGTGCCCATTGCTAACACCACTGCAGCAACCCAGACCTTCTAGAACCCCACCTTCTCCGGTCACTCCTCAACGTCCAGATTTCATCCGTCCACACTTCCTGCAGCGGGTGCCATTTTGTCTGTATCGACATAGACGGGGAGGCATGGTTGTTCGGCCGGAACGGCTCGAGCTGTCTTGGTGTATCTGGCGTGGAGGCCGTGTCGGAGAATGCGCCCATGAAGGTGCGCGCCGTGCAGGATCTGGGGGCACCCAAGGGGACACATCTCATCCATGCGGCGTGTGGAAGGAATCATACGCTCTTGGTGGGGAGTGATGGTAGTGTGTGGAGTGCAGGTGTGAATACGTATGGCCAGGTGTGTGTGTCTCTCTCTCTCAGCATTCTCTCGCTGTTGGCGTGCTGGATTACTTACAATCTTTTTCCTTGACGACTAGTGCGGCCATTCGGTTTGCCCGGAAATTCCAATATTCAAGCCTGTGACGGGGATATCTCATGACGGGAATAAGGAGAAGGCGGTTATGGCTTCGGCTGGTGTGAACTTCTCTGTGGTGCTCACAGAATCTGGCAAAGGTTCGTGCATTCCTTGTCTTATAGAAGGCCTATTTTCATATTACTTTTCCAGTGTTCACATTCGGAAGTGCGGAAAAGGGGCAACTAGGCAATGGTACGACAGGTGAACGGATAACGACGGGGAACAAGACAGCATTCGATATTGATCCTAATCCCAGTAAGTTTCTCAACTTTTCCAGTTGTATAACCGAGACGAGATGCTGAAATAATGGCAAGTATATGTGAAAGAATTGGATGGAAAACATATCGTGCAGATAGCGTCAGGTCCGCAGCATAGTTTGGCAGTGGACAACACTGGGTACAAAGTTGTTTATGCTTTTTCCGACACGTGTATTGATGACTTTACAAGCGTGGTGTACGTGTGGGGTTACAATGGGTATTGTCGTCTCGGGTTGGGGAACCAGGTGGACGCGTTGAAGCCGAAAATTGTGCCCCAGGTTTGTAGTGTTTCTGCATCTGTGCGTCAAGAGCTTTTTTATGGGGGAATAGTTCGCTGGTCCGAATGAAGCACAAATGGGTGCTCAGGTTATTGCTGGTCCGACCAACAGCGTTGTTCTTGATAGGCAAGGAATGTATTGGATGGCGGGCAAGGTATGCTCCTAAGCCGTATTCTCGTTAAATGAATGTATTTAACGTGTTACAGTGGAAGAACAGCGGAGAAGGTATGTATTCCCGTCAGGCAGCTTGTACTAGATTATAACTGGTATCATAGGTTCCGCTGGCTCACCCTACTCGACATTCCGGTTTATGCAGGACATCATGCATGTGACCCTTTTCCAGCTCCCTCCGTCATGATGCTGACCTGTTTGGGGCAGGGGTTGCAAGATTAGTTTAGCACGTTGTGGAGGGGTGACGCATTGGGCCGTTACACCTGACGATGATGGGGGCCTCATGACAGTTTGTTGGGGCCAGAATGCATCAAATGGTGGGTCAATCACAGACGCAGTGATCCTACACGTTGAAGGCTAATACTTGGCTCTTTAGGTGAGCTTGGACTAGGACCGGACGAACCAAAGAGCGCGACAAAGCCAACACGGAACTCCCCTCTCACTGGGCTAGAAGTGATAGATATCGCGGCTGGTCAGAACACGACGCTGATGCTGGTGAAACCCAACGAGCAATTTGGAGAAATGCCTCGGCATCCTGTAGATCTGGAAGCACCAGATGCCTGTGTTGGGTGTGAGAAGGATCACGGGGACCCGCTAACATGCGATAAGGTGAGTTTTGTTTCACATTGTGTTGTGTTGTTGCGTGACTGGTGCTGAAAACGTGTTGGATGCGGTATAGTGTGATAGCTCGTGGCATCTGGAGTGCCTTGATCCACCACTGAAAGAGATCCCCGACGGGGAATGGTTCTGCCCCGATTGTGTAGACGATCCTGGGGCACCAATCGGTTCATTTGCGACGCCAAGACAGAAGAGGAAGACAAAAGCGAGTGGAGGAGGGGGCGTGAAACGCGAAAGAGAAGAAGATCTGGATGGGGATCGTGCAGCTCAGGTTCCGGATGGGAAAATAAGCTCCAAGACCGGAAAGGCAAATCGTGAGTCGTCCGGGGTTTGCTCTTTTTTGGACTAATGTGATGATTGTCCTATTTGTAGCGACGAAGAGGAAGAAGGGGGAGTGAAAACGTGCGTCGGCGGTTGATGAATACTTTTAAAGTATAATACCCTGGGTTGGGCCCTACCTCTAACCCGTTGAGTGAAGCTGTGCGATGGCCACCAGCTTGACTGTTAATCAATATGTTACAGTACAACCTCCTCTCAGTGCTTATGTTTTTTGGATACCTTACTGTATCTGGACCGCAGTCGCGTGACAACATAGGGTTTGATAGGCATCGCGCGCAAGTGGGCTATGACATGTTCAATGTCATCATATAGCCTTATAATAAACTCTGTTGTGATGTCAAAACCCCTCCGGTAGATTGTAGTGAGCGCGGTCACCGGTAATCGCTCATCACGCCTCCTTGTTTCACTCTCTCACATCCTCTTATCCTTGGGACCCACACGCGCACACTTATTACCACCTATACCGAACATTCATCTCATACCTAGACAGCGAAGAACGGACTCTCTCTAGACTTACCCCCGGCAACCCAGGACAGCCCAAGACTTCAAGACAAATTAGACCCTAAAAGACGCAGAATAGAAAAACTCGACTACACCCTTTTACGTGATGTCTCCTGTATTAGGGACGCAGTATTCTGGCCGTTGGGGACCTTTCAAGTCTTTACTGGCACTTTCGCCGATATTGATAGGTACACCGCTCCTTGCGTTTTGGAACCATCAAAGTGAGCGCGGATTATCCTTCCATCCAAGTTGTTTCTTCTGACTAGTACAAGACCTCCCAACGCCGTTGACCGAACTGTGAGCGCTGAAACCTATCTGCAACTTCCACACACATACATACCAACGATTCCTTTTTTTTTTTTTTGATTTAGTGTGGACTCACAGACGCACCTTCCGCAAATATCCGAGACAAGAATTTTAGATATTGCACGACACCTATCGGAAGACATTGGGTTTAGAATTGTCGGCACGTATGAACATGCTGTTGCCGATCAATGGTTGCACGACCAGGTGCTGGAGTTTCAAAAGGAGTGTGAGAAGGCGGTCAGTGCTGCTGCTGGGATGGGTATTGGGGGTAGGGGGAGGAAACTCCAGTGTGAAGTGTGGAGGCAGCAAGGAAGTGGTAGCCATCGGTATTTTTTCATTCTCTTTCTGTTTATATGTTGACCAAGAATCTTTTAAGATTCGATATGATGGGCAAGAGGGTGTACAAGACATATGTCAACTTGACGAATATCATCGTGCGGATATCCAATGGTACTCCACTGGGGAAGGAACATGCGGTACTGGTGAATGCCCATTTGGATAGCACCCTTCCCAGTCCTGGGGCAGCAGACGACGCGCTATGCGTAGGTGTGATGATGGAAGTGATGCGCGTATTGGTAGGAACGCCTGGGTGGTCGCCGGAGCATGCTATCATCTTTCGTCAGTCACCGTTTTTTCTTGCGCGTGTCCCAGTGGCCTGACTTGATCTCATTGTTCTAACTAGTGTTCAACAATGCTGAAGAAAGTTTACAAGATGGCTCCCACTTATTCTCAACGCAACATCCTATCGCCTCAACGTACGGGCTCTCTCTTTGCTTTTAATTGGTAGCTTACGAACAAGATGTTTTGTAGCGTCCGGGCCGCCATCAACCTCGAAGCAGCTGGCACGACAGGGCGTGAGCTTCTCTTCCAAGCTACGTCGGAACAAATGATACAAGCATATGCCCACGTTCCAAGACCATATGGGACTATCCTCGCTAATGAAATATTTCGTTCTGGGTTTATTCTTTCAGAGTACGTGCATCCCTGTTCGAGAGGGAACCTGTTCACCCTCGTCCGCTGTTTACTCTAAGCTCGTCCTCTTTAGCACTGATTTCCGACAATTTGAACAATATCTAAATGTTACTGGCCTTGATGTCCGTTTCTTTTTCTTTTCCCCTGATTGAAGTAGGTGCTGATGTAAAATTGGATAGATGGCTGTCGTAGGCAATAGTTATTTATACCATATGCGTAAGGTGAGCAGTTTGTCTCTTAGGATGATGAACGCTCGTCGGTGACTGGTGATCATGTAGGATTTAGTAGAGAATATTGCGCCAGGCGTCGCCCAGGTCAGTCTGCCGTGTGTTTGTATCCTTTTCATGTCCTGAACTTCATCCTCCGCCTTCTGCAGCACATGGGCGAGAATGTACTGGCTCTTGTCAAATTTCTTTCTTCTATTCGTTCTCCCATCCCCACGCTCACGGAGGGATACACCCCTCCAACCACTGTCTTCTTTTCTTACATCTGGACCTTCATCATTTTTTCGTTCAGCACCGCCAAGATTATGTACTCCGCTCTGTTCCTCGCTTCCATCTTGCTTGTTTACCTTCAAGGCCCTCAAAATGGGTTAGGGACATGGAACGCCCAAGCCAGGGGAGCTTCAGCGGTGTTGAGTGGTCTCGCTGGGAGCGTGGTCGTTCCGAACATTGTGGCGTTGGTCATGACAAAGGGGTTAGGAAAAGGCATGAGCTGGTTCTCAAATGAGTATTCTGCCATTGCGTTGTATGGGGTTCCCATGTTGTTGGGTAAGGCTTCCTCTTTTTCGCCGTGTACCAATGAGCTGAACCCGTCTAGGCGTCCTTCTCTCACAATACGCACATGGACCCGTCCAAGAGCACACGATGTTCACAGCTCTGCTTCTAGTGGAGTCAGCCACTGCTGTTGGTTTGCAGTTTATCGGAATAGGATCCGCTATCGCTTTCTTTATATCAGCCCTTCCTCTCTTCGTGGCGCTCTTGCTAAATCCGCTCTTCTCGTGGGGGAAGGGTCAAATATCCTTGGTGACATACACTATCGGCTATGCTTGTCCAATGTTGACTGGGATGATGCTGCTAATACCAGTCCTCGAGTTTTTTGCACCATTAGTATGTGCATATGCTTGGCTTTCAATCGTTAATGACTGAGGAAGTACCTTCTAGACTGGTCGCATTGGTGCTGATGCGCCTGCGGATAACGTCATCGCAACCATCGTCTCTCTGCTGGGCTTGAAGACTTTCTCTTTTACTCTCCCTTTTGCACACAGGTTTGGGAGAAGAACGCTAAGAAGGGCTATCGCGCTTCTTAGTTTCGGCACCGTTGTACTCATGGCAGTATTCGCGAGGAGACAGCCATTTGATGCTATGCACCAAAAGCGGCTATTCATTCTTCATTCCGAGCACGTGAGCCTCGTCGTTTCCATATGTACTATTATATGAGGTAATAACGGGATATAGATCACGTCGAATGAGAGACACCTGCATATATCAGGTGCAGATGGTGCACCTGGGCTCGAGAAGCTGGTTGACGACATTTCACTGAGATTTGTTGGGACGCAAGGGAAATCGACTCGGGTTTCTATGAGCGATCGTAACACGGACTGGAACACCCTGTACCCATTTTCTTCGGTATGTTATTACCTAAAGCTGCCCTTGGGATGGGTTTTGATAATTCTTTGGTGGTAGTTTCTAGCCCCGTACAAAATCCCCTTAGCTCCCCGGAGTGGCTACGTCTCGCCTTGGACTGGAAAGTTTACCGTGACAGCCGAGAACGATGTACAAGACCCAGAGAGTGGCACAAGAAGCTTGACCCTCAAGGTCTATCATCCCAATCTAATATGGACGGGTTGGTGGTTGCAAACATTATTTGAAGCGTCGCACTAACGGTTGTCGCTTCCAGTCATTGCTTTTGACGCCCATGTCCTGAAATGGACACTAGACGACCATCCACCTAATGAATATACCCGACATCACGTTAGAGAAGGGTCATTCTATGGAACGGATGTGTGGAGCATTGATCTTGTGATCAGCCTCAACGCATCTTTCATTCACGGTGACCAACTTAAAATTGACTTCATCGGATTAGAGGAGCAAGCTTTGTGGCCAGCCAAGAAGGCTGCTTTGGCCGCGGCCAAAGAGAGGGGAGAGGTAACAGAATTGTTCGAAAATTTAGATGGATGGATAGAAAATGAAACAGGTGGCGCAGTTGACGCTCTTTTCATGGCAACGATAGCTGGCGTAGTAAGTTTATAAAAATGTAGCTGATGAAGTTGGGTATGGAGCAATGAATTTTGGTATGCGTAGAACGGGAGCATATCCATGAGTGTATATACCTCCACTGTAAGGATGGGGGAACCAACTTCAAGTTTCCTAGTGATTATTTTTCTTTGGCACGAACATCTCTCCGCGTAAAGTGATAACATGCACGTCCCTTAACCACGCAACTTAGACGTCTGTTCAAACTAATTTGCTTTTCTTTTCCACCATTTGGCCAATGATAGGCCACCCTTCCGGGGCCTTTTCCAAGGCTTCATCTCTTCCACGACTTGATCCATCGTGTACCTCGCCTGTGGGTTTTTGGCGCAGCAACGCTGAATCAATTTCCATGTCCTTTCCTCGATTTCTGGCTTGTGAGGGCGATATGCCATATCGGCATTACTGCCATGGGTGCTGAGGGTAGGAATGTTTTGGTTGGGGTGCACCTGCAATAATGGTATCAGATTGAGTAGGTAAAGCAAAGACACAACTTGTGACTTACATCAGCATTGCCTTCTTTCACTCCTCTCACCCTCCTTTCCCTTTCCTCCCCGGTGAAATCCTCTCAACTAACTAGCTATATCCTCCAAGTGATTGACTCTCGGGCTGGGGGAGGGTTTGTCAGAACCTCCCCTAGCCCCAACTTTCAATGTCCCACATGCCCATGATAAGGCAATGCTGCTACCCTGGCCCTTTAGAAAGGGGTCAACCATCCCATTCTCACTACCTACCTTCATCTCATGGTGTCGAAATAGCGATAGGGTGACAGCAGCGCAGGGGCCTTAAATAAGCTGAGCAAGTAGAAGGATACTTGCCTTAGTAGAGTTAGAGAGCTGAGATGAAGCTGAGATGGTAGTGGTAAGAGGTCAAGAGACAACTCGTATTTGGTCTACACAAGTCTGCCTTTATATACTACTAGGATACAAATATGTATATACAATGTACAAATAGAAAGTATATTGTAATTACTATTTGTCATCGGAAAGAGTTCCGATATGTGTAATACATTATGTGTCATCGGACATTTATCCGATATATGAATATTTATCAGCATCTAAGATAACACCGAGATATTAGATTAGATATTATGATCCAATCAAGGAAACGATCTCGTTGTGTTTTCAACACATGGCATTATGCACCCATCCCCTTGGGAGTGGCAGCTGTACTGATACAGCCACACCCTTGCACCACACAGGAATACACCCTTTCAATGCTAAGGAATGACAAATCATGGTGCTTTATAGAAGAGTGTCCACAAGGTGACCTATTCCTTCATATTACAGCACTCCAGCTCTTCAACAGCCTCTTGTACAAAGACATGGACCCATCTGCTGATATTCAGGCATTGCTATATCATTGACACTCAGATTCCCCCCCTTTCCCTCCTGATCACCCAGCTACACTCATTGACCACTATGACATCATCTCTGTCCCTGACACTTGCAATACCCTGCTTGAAGCAGGATGCTCTTTGGGCAGT
>AYNK01001584.1:0-11704 GCA_000497225.1 Amanita jacksonii TRTC168611 | reverse complement strand
ATGATGCCTGGGGAGTATTGAGCGAAATGATCAGGTGCAAGTATTGTGGATGGTCTGGGAACGATGGTATGTTGTATCTAAAGTACCAAGGTATCTCCCCTCTTAACTATTCGTGTTAGGTAATTATGGGTCTCGATGTAATTAACATCTTCCAATATCCGTCCCCTTCTTAATATTTTTCAAGGATCTATTCAAGGAAGGAGTTCAGTTCGTTAGTGAAATTGACTTCACGAAATCAAGCACCTCCGATACCGTCAGGTGCGAGATCATATCTAGTCTATGATCCCCGGCTGAAAATTGCCCATTAGCGTATTCGAAACTACTATTCGTTATGTCGCCGGCTTGCTAAGTGCATACGAGCTCTCAGGCCAGAAGTATCCGGTTCTCGTACAGAAGGCACAGGAGGTAGCAGACAAGCTTACATATGCATGGGTTGATGTACATTCACACTCGCTTTCTCACATGAAGAGTCTTTGCTCATAGAATGTAGGGTAATCCCATCCCTTACGGTCACATCGACTTCAAGTCGAACGTTCCAGTCCGAAAGACGGTAGGTCGACATAGATGTAACAAGCCTCTTTTTAACCGGGTTGTAGTCCAATATTGCAGAAGCTGGGACAGTGAGTCTTCATATAACTTTGCTTCCCGGGGTCATTTTACTCGTGATACTCTTTAGTTGACGCTCGAATTTGGGGTTCTGTCGAAGTACACGAAGAATCAAACATACGCGGATCTGGCTCTGAGATCTGCCGAACATGTTGCCCGTCTTGTGAGTATCGGAGATTTCGTGAATATAACCTGCGTCTTATTGTTCTTAGCCCACACCTTTACCAGGTTAGCCAATCACATCCATAGTGGAGATTTTAAGTAATCGCTTCTCGGTCACAGGTCTTGCTGCGCAAGGAATTGATCCTGCGACCGGACACCCTGTTGGTGGACATGTTGTAAGTGAATAAACCAGGTGTATTCCGTGATTATTGAAAAAAGCATGCCAACAGACTTGGGGAGGAGGCTCAGATAGCTGCTACGAATATTATCCCAAATATACGAGGTTATTCAACCCAAGCAACAATCTTTTTATGGACACTTGGAACGCTGCTATTGATTCTTCTATCAAAACTCTACTCAAGGTAAATGATGTGTGACTAACATATCTGCGCGCATGCCATAGATGACTAATTCTCTTATCAGACTTCGACTGTAGGCAACTTCAAGTACTTGGCGGAATTTGACAATAAAAAACAAGTACGCCGCGTTAGTTCCCATTTGGCATGTTTCCATGGTGGAAATTGGATTCTAGGTGCGTCAAATTTTCAAACCTATGTCATCAAGAACGTCAATCATGAAGTCTGGCCGCTCAAGGTGGAAGAATGTTGAACAACCAAACCATCGTCGATATCGGCCTTGAACTAACAGACGGATGTTGGAATACTTATGCGAACACAAGGTAACGCATTAGTTTTGTATCGCCCAGTTCCAAATTTCGCATTTGATTTTTTCTAGATCAGGTATCGGCCCGGAAGCCTTCGCTTTTATCTCTAGTGATGGAGACTTCACTGGCAATGGCGACCCATCCTCGGCTCAGGTAGAATTCTATAAACAGTATGGGTTCTATGTTACATCACCCGGTTACGTCCTGCGTCCGGAAGTCCTCGAGTCCAACTTTTACGCATGGCGGGCGACGGGCGATATGAAGTATTACGACCGCGCTCTGTCAGCAGTCAAAAGCTTCCTCAGCTACATCATTATCAACAACGGAGGAGCTGCTGGATTGTACGACGTAGATGCCGTGAGCACGGGCACATTTGATGCCACGGAGAGCTTCTGGTTCGCAGAAGTCCTGAAATATTTGTGCGCCAGATCAAATTTGTTAATCAAAAATTTCAAACGCTTCATCTCACGATGTCCAGATATCTTACATTCGACGATCCCAACAATATAAGCCTCGATACTTGTGCGCGCCCTCTTTTCAGCGTGATTCTGTCTTAACTTGACGGTAATGTAGATGTGTTCAACACAGAAGCTCATCCATTCCAGGCGCCCCCTGCACGTGACAATTACACTGCTTCCTCCAGCGGAAGTATGCACACACCTCACGTCAGCCTTTCCATTTGCTGGCACGCCATCATAACTTGATTGTAAACTCTGATTACTAGGCCCTCATCGCACTGACTCTCTGCGCTCTCTGTTCTGCCGTCACTCTGTATCTCTAATCTGTTCCTTGGACTTGTTTGTTGGACCGAAGCGGCGACAAACGACAGGATGTCCCTATAGATACGTAACCATACAAACCTTGGCCGTCGAACCCGGATCGGACCTATTCGATGCGCTTATCCTATGCTTTGTAGCTGTTGAGACGAGATCTCGACGCTCGTCCAGGTTTAGCAGTAGACCCTCGCAATCGCGCGGGGGTTATTCAATTGAAGCTGTCTTTATAGACGATGTACATTTTAAAAATACGAAGGTAGCCACATTTGTTATAGTATTAAAAATGTAAGCAGGGTCGGCAACTCCAAAAAAGGAAAAGCGGCGCGCTCGAAACTAGCAGATGCGATCTTTACATATTACAACAGCAGCATCAGTTATCTCAGCAGATCAATGTGGTCTAGAAATTGTTCTGGATGCTGTGCCATGTCTATGGCAGTCCACATACCCACGGTAATATCACGGCGTTTCAGCGTAGCGATGAGGAGTAGGGGAGGATGGAACTAAGAGGAAGATTCACGCGCGGAGACGGACGACTAGGAACATCCCTGTCGCTCACCTTCTTATATTACTTGCGCGCTATGTCTTAGACTACTCGTGTTCTGTCTCCCCCTTGTCTATGTCTCTCCCTGTCTATGTCTCTCTGATCCCTTGCCGAGGTAAACTGCGGCTTGTCTCATATCCAACACACGGTAACATTTGTCTCAAGTTCCCAGAGTGAGAATTTTGTTTACATATTACTCGATGAGTTCTCCTCGCTACCGCCCACGGCGTGTGATTCTGAAGGGCGGAATGCTCCGTGCTCCCCAACACCGACAACACGGCAGCAAGTTTTCCCAAGACCTGTATGTGTTTCTGTGAGTCGACGTCGGTGGCCCAAAATGGACCAATGGTAGCCTCCCAAAGTTGGGATTTCGGTGCTTGACTTCGTTTCATCCCCGAGCCCTGTTTGTGGCGCACGCCACTCATAGTGATGGAGGCCAGCACAAATGGAGATAGTACACAAACAGCTGATGCCGCACTTGCTAACCATCTTCAGCGTCGCCCTAGTGTTTTCTGGTTTCTCCGTGAAGGCTAGAATTCTAATTGCCGACCACGTCTATCAGACTTTATGATTTCCGCAGCAAGGAACTGATGCGTTTCGATAAAATAATCACGGAGTCTAAAAATAACACTGCCGAAATTGTAGGGGCGCGTTTTCCCGCATGGCAAGCTAATGCTCAGGGTATACATAAGTGCCCGTCCCCCTGCCTGAACTCTCTCATACTTACCGTATATCCTACCCTCCCCGATAATGAGGCTCCCCGTTGTCGCTGCAGCCTTGGTGGCTTATTCAAACACTCTTTTCGCTCAAGCAGGCTCCGTACAGAGCTCCGGCATCACGTTGCCCGCTACCGCCCCAAATGACCTGGCGGCGGTGAAGCAGCTTTTCGGCAGCACGTATCAGGTGTACAGGCGAGTCAGCTTCCCTCCCGTGTTGCGCGTCTTTCACTTTCTGAACGTTGGTGTAGGGAGTTCGCCTTCGGACATGACCAGGTCACTCCCAATAGTGGAGGTGAGAATTTATGCGTATGATGATGGCATTGTTGAACGCTTTGGCTTAGGCTATAATGATCCACGGAACGGGTGGGGTATGATCTTCGTCTCTGGAAGCACGTAGAATGGTTGCTTAAGACTGGCTCCAGGTGCTACCATCGTGGATGGACTAGGCACTATGGTGCGTAGTAGTATTCACACAGCGTTCTTCCTTGCACTAACACCCACATATTAGATCCTCATGGGATTCGATGTAGGTTTATACACCTAAATGCCCTCGCTGACTGACACGCGTGTGTGTGCGGCAAGGACTGGGTCAATGAAGCAATCAGTTTTATCGGTGAAATTGACTTCAGCAAGTCTAACACGACTGACACGGTCAGGTGCGATTTCCCACCGTATCATTTAGTTTTCTACGCGCCTGACATACCTTGTGAAGCGTGTTTGAAACTACTATTCGTTACGTTGGTGGGTTGTTGAGCGCATATGAGCTCTCGGACGAAAAGCACCCTATCCTTCTTCAGAAAGCCAAAGAGGTGGCGGACAAGTTAACCCATGCGTGGGTTGGTGTGCGTTTTTTTTTTGCGTATTCCCTTTTGAAAAATCCAAGTTCATAATATTCAGGATAATGCTATCCCGTATGGTCAACTCAATTTCACGACAAACACCCCAATCCAACAATCCGTGAGTAAACGCGGTGACGTTAACTTTCTCTTTCTTTTTTTAATAAACAGCACCTTTTCAGTCTAACATTGCTGAAGCTGGGACAGTGAGTCGTTGATATCTCCCCCCCCTCCCTCTCCACCAGCCCCTCTGACAGGCCGCATGGTGTAGTTGACCCTCGAGTTCGCAACTCTGTCCAAGTATCTCAACGACCCCAAGTACGCGAATCTGGCTCTCAAATCCGCGGAACATATCGCTGCGATTGTAAGTGTTCGGGATTTCGGACCTGTTACATTTGTTGGTAACTTTGATTGGTATACGTCAGCCCGCTCCTCTCCCAGGTTAGCTAATTTCGCGTCACCTGGTGTTTTCTTTTTCTTTCATTTACACACGCTTTCGTTTAGGCCTTGCTGCCCAGGGAATTGATCCCGGCACTGGAAACTCTGTCGGTGGATATGTCGTAAGCCCAACGCGCCTGATATACTGTTCGTTGTTTTGACTGTACCGTAGACCTGGGGAGGGGGCTCGGATAGCTGCTTTGAATACTTTGCCAAATACACAAGGCTGTTCAACCCAAGTAGCACCCTCTTGATGGATACTTGGAGCACGGCTGTTGACTCCTCCATCAAGACGTTACTCAAGGCAAGGGATCTGGTTATTAACCCGTTGGCCATGCTAACTCTTTCTCTATTCAGAGCACGACTTCCGGCGGTTGGAAATACCTCGCAGACTACGATGACGACAAAATGATACGTCACGTTGGCTCCCACCTGGCTTGCTTCTACGGCGGGAATTGGATCTTAGGTGTGCCGCTCTTCTCTTCCATAAATGGGTGGCACTGAGAGCTGCTCCAGGTGGAAAGATGTTAAACAACGATACCATCTTCGAAACCGGGCTTGAGCTGACTGACTCTTGCTGGAATACATATGCGAGCACCCAGTATGTGTAATTGGCCCTGCTTCTGTTTGTTCTTCAACTTGCCCTGTTTTAAGGTCTGGTATTGGCCCTGAAGTCTTTGCTTATATCTCGGATGACGGAGGCTACACCGGTGGGGGTCCCCCGACTGCGGCGCAGCTGGCGTTCTACAAGAAACATGGCTTCTACATTACCGCGCCTGACTATATTCTTCGTCCAGAAGTCCTTGAATCTAACTTTTATGCCTGGCGTGCGACTGGAGACGTCAAGTATTATTACCGTGCGGTGTCGGCTTACCAAAGCTTTTATAGCAATGTCATCCTCCAGAATGGTGGGGCAGTCGGTCTAGTCGACGTTGACCAAACAAGCTCTGGCTTCTATGATGAAACCGAGAGTTTCTGGTTCGCGGAGGTCTTGAAATACTTGTATGTTCTCTAATCGTATATTTTCTACTTTAATGCTCTAATCTGCGATCTTATAGGTATCTCACGTTTGATGATCCAAATAATATCAGCCTTGATACCCGTACGTTATTCGCCGTGTTCTCAGTACGAACACGGAACTAACGGCGCTGTGTGACAGACGTATTCAACACTGAATGCCACCCTCTCAAAGCTCCTGATGCGAAGAGTACCTATGGATCTGGCACGAAAGTCACCAACAAGCGTCCATTCGAGCCAATCGGCGCAAGCGGACCTACACCAGCTATCAGCCCCAGCCTTGCGCTGCCCACATTTATCCAGCAAATGCTAAACAACAATGGAATTATTTAATTCCTACTTCTCTCACTCCTTGCAAAAACAATGTCGCTCTTTTCTATACCACCCTCGTTATGTACATTGCCTTTATAGTAGCTGAGAATTTATAGCAATGGAAGTATGATTTTCGCTACACACCCTGGTAAACCAAGCACCCACCCATGACAAAAGGAGAGAAAAAGGAGGTGGGATATTATCGCATCTCCGGTCAGAACGGCAGAGAATTCTGCATTTCATGGGTAGCTACTACATATACAATAAACAGCTTGAAGTTGGACGAAAAAGATGCCAGTGGCAATCAATACTTTAATCACTTTGTGATCCTCACATGCATAGGTGGACGAGCCTCATTTCATCCGGCACGAAATCCGGACCCTAGTGTCGCAGTTGGATTTTATAACGTAGCGCCGTGCACAATTGTTGGGGCCTGAAGGAAGTAACCATACACGTCGCCATTACCTTTTCATACACATCTCATAATAAAAGAACAATTTATAAAGCTGACACATTTTACTTGCGATCACCAATCCTTCTGCTCGCGATACTCGCAAGAGCTCGCTTTCCTGTAAACAATGCGACAACACTGAGAACACCACCATATAGTAACACGTCACCGAGCCTTAATGCAACCCAATACCAAAACAGCAACGCTTCGAACGCGCCGAGGGTGGCAATGAACGGGAAGATTTGAGGTGAGAACAGGTATTTCGGTCTTGGTGCATTTTGGGACCACTATGGGTGTTAAAAATTAAAAAAAAAAAAAGTTCAACAAAGCGTGTCAAACTGAGTTAAAAAGTTGGTGGAGCTTACCAAGCGGAGTAAAGCGATCCAGGGAGTCAGCACGAGAAGAGCGAAGAACCCGGAGATGGACCGTGGTGGAAGGTTTTGGGCAGGGCGGAATGTATGTTGGATTTCGGGCTGGGGATGGAAGGATACCTCTTCCGGATGGGTAGGCGCTGATTGTGAGGCAGGAACATAGAGGTCAAACAGGTCGGCGGAGAGGGGCGAGTATTTGGACATTCCAATGAGAAGTGTTACTTGAAGAGGGGCGGCGGCGGAGGTAGGTGGTAAAGATGATGGTGGTTTCGCCATGACCTGGTGTAAATATGGTGTTATTTTTTCTTCAAAAAAAGGTAAGAAACTGTGTACAGAAAAAAAGCTCTTACCAGTTCGAATTTTGCTTTCCCCGAGCCGGTTACGAGAACGGGCTGAATCCCTTCCTCACCCGATTGAACATCATAAAAGCGGAGGAATGTTTGATGCGGCTGGATGCCCTTGCCGCTCTCCTTGTCTACAACCTGGAAAGTAAGCTTGAGCGTATCACTTTGATTGAGCGTAATGGATGTCGGAGTTTTGCGGGATAAAGAAAGTCTGTAAAGAACAAACCGCATGTGAATTTGGTTAGTTGGGTTGTGTGGGTTGTTGCACTGACGAAACGTACGGCTCAGAGCGCAGTGGTGTGTTGGAGCCTGCGGTAGTCGTCGTGATGCGGGGTGATTGGAGGGTTAGTACGGCCGCTTGAGCGGCGGCGGCGAGGAATAGGAATGAAATTGAGAGCAGCCTAGCCATTGTGGGTGCTAAAACACAAATGGCAGATGAGTGACGGTTGCTAAATTTGACACGTACTGTTGATTACATTATACATCATTTTTGGCCTCCGCACTTAAGGCATAGAAAGGAACATCCAAACGGCTCGGAATGGGGTGCAGAAAAGACCGGTACCTACTGACAGGTGAGGAAGAGGGAGGGGAAAAAGTCAAGTCCCCAGCGTGATTCGAACACGCGACCCTGCGATCTGCAATCGCATGCTATAACCACTTAGCTATGGAGACTCATTGATGAGCCAAAAGTTGTCGATTCAATAGCTTAGTTTGTGAAATGACTGTAAACTGAACCTCCTCCGCTAAGGGCCAAGTACTTATTGACCGTGTCCGAAAGCTGGCATCATTGCGAAAGTAGGACGCTAATACACATTTATGAGATCACCGCTTGAACCCTAGATACATTGAGGAGCCCGATGGATACAAGCCTTCACGCTAGTATGATTCAAGGGTGATATCAATCATCCGTCAAGGTTGGATAGGACCGAGGGGATGAAGGAGCGACTATGGTCCTGAAAATTAGCGAAATGATTCGCAGGGCGGACGAGTCGATTTTTCGTTGCGACGACCAATGCATCGGGAAGGATATGTGGGTATCCTGTTTGTTACTGAACGAAATTGTTCCCTGATAAATTTCAATATTCGTCTTACTTTAATCAGCCATACGTTAACCCCTCTCAACGATGTTGCTGTTGGAATCTAAAGACAAGGCTGGGACGCGTGAATGAGAGCGACGTTAATGGTAATCTGTAGGTGGTTTATATATGCAAAAGGAATATAAGTGAACATATAACGTGTAAATATAGGTATAAACGAAGGTACGGCGGTTAGAATAAACGACTCCGAGTATGTGGGCACTTTGGCTCATGGAATGATGGACGCGCTTGAAATTCCGACAGCTGCAGCAGGACTTGTGCGAAAGGGGTTTGTAAAGGAGATCCAAGAAGGCAAACTGGACGGATGCGACCTCACTGGCAGTAGCGATTTCTAGATGCACAATATCCTGTCGTCTTGTTACAATTCCGGGTCATTACGTAATCATATCACATCTTGGACTTCAACATGTCGTTTCTGCGGCGGATTTGGCAAAATCTACGGAATCCGGTAAGACTTGGCTCATGTGTTCCAAGGGATAGACCTGAACTTATTTAAGCTGGGAGGTTGCGTATGTTGGTAGAGATCTAGAATGTGCGCATCCAATTCCGTTCTCCACTCAGTTTGTGCTCAATCCAATGAAATAGGGAATAAATTTTATGAGTACCCTGCACCATCCTCAGGTAGGGCGCTGGCATCGCCCTGAAAAGGTCTACGAAGCCGTTCGACTTAAACATTTCCTGTTTAGAGTTCCAGCGAACGAAGCGGGTGGTCCAATATAGACATCCGAATGATATGTGGGATTATATTGGCGGGGGGAAACGGTTGCCAGGTGACATTCGTTTTAGCGTTTCTGCTGGTGACAGGAAGCGGGACCTCATGCCTATTATTCTGTTAACACAGTTCAGTGGTCCTCGTGGCTGTCTCACACGCGTCATCACCCTCCCACACTCGAGGTGGACAACCCTCCTTTCGTGTCTTTCAAGATTTACTAATGTGTCCTATTATGACAGGAACTCCAAGTCGACCTTGAGCGTCAGGAACGTGTAAAGGCGAACGCAGCTTTGATTGAGGCCAGGGACAATGAGGAACATGCGAGGATGATAGCTGAAGGTGCTGCGGCCGTCGGAATTGAACGGGAGTCAAGGATGAATCGGATCCTACAAGATGAAAAGACTGTACCAGAAGCCTCGGAGAGTAGGAACGAGGCGAGTTCGTCGATACGCGCAGATGGATCTAATATCATCGAACCATGCGGCCGGGACGAGTCACCACCAAGCCACCGGGATGGGTCTGAAAGTACGGAGGCTAGGAAACTATCTCAAAGTCCACCTGAAACAACAGTTCCGACCGAGCCTCCTGGGACAGCACATGCTAAAGAAACTTCGGAACCACGACCATGGGTGCCATTCGCTCGCAAAAGAGGGAATTGAGTGACCTAGCGTTGACTTTCTTACATATTCATAGGCCGCAACGTGAAAAACACACACTTGGGCGGAGTTAGATTTGAAGAATCAATCAAGACTAAGCGAGAGATAAGTACTCGATAAGTACTTAAAGGGGGGGATCTCAAAAAACTTGGTTTTCTCTACTTTTATTACACCGCGTCTATGTTATATATAGAAAATATTCATCCATTGTCTGTTCAGTGGCCGATACTTCGTGGGATTCCCTACACATGGCACTTTGAGCATAAGTGTTCAGCGACCTAAGGATCAGTCCTTTACCAGCCCACGGCTTACGACGTTATGCTGAGACCTATATATCAAACTTCGCCACTTTCACATGACACATTCACGCATTGTTGGCGTGCTATTTACATGTTTCATACATCTCTCCCGATAGCAAGCAGATTGCCTCAACTTCAACAGATGGCACCCTTACTAAGCCCTTGTATTGCCAAAAATTCAAAGGAATCTTTACTCTTCCAATTTCTCGCCGAATGGGGCCATAAGTGGCCCAACATTCACAACGCCCAGCGGCCCATATTCTCCCCAGATGGCAAAACTATTGTATGGATCACAGAGAGGCGTCAAATCACCGTTATACGACTCAGCAGGCCGGATGAAAATCCATACATTCATAAATCCACCCAGTATGACTCAGCTGCCTCCTTGCCGAGTGGAAAGGCAATTCTTGCAGGTGGTGCGGGGGGTAGGATTTACATTCTATCCCTAGGCGCACAAAGAATATCAAGCGAGAGGGTGCATGGCAGATTTGACTTCGTGGTCGGCATCGTCTCGTCGCCTAGCGGTGGTCATTTCGCATCATGGTCCCGGAATGCTCATGGAAAGGACTCAACTCGTGTGTGGGAAGTAGACGAAGAAGAATCAGCTCCGGGTCACAAGAACGATTGGAAAGATGAGTTCGAATTGGCGCTGTTTGCACCCGACGGCAAGTCTATTGCTGCAACCCTATTGAGCTACGACCAGTTTCACCATGTTGGCAAGCTGGGTGCTCCCACCGGCAGACTCATCTTTAGACGACATTTGTTATATAGGCCATTTTCGATTGAGTCCTCTCCAGATGGTCGATATCTTGCAGCAAGTTCTTCCTCTTTCGTTACCCTCTGGTTGTGGGGTACAGGAAACCCCTTTGAACCAATAGAAACCCACCAAACTCTGAAAGCATACGCATTCTCACCTGACGCCACCTTTATTGCTTTATACTATTCTTGCGGGGAGTCCTACGTGATCAGATTGAAGCAAAGCGCAATGCCCGTACCGCTCCACCACCCAGAAGGGGGTATCAGGGAACAAATTTCAATTCTCACTTGATACTCATTACGTTGCAAGATCAGGCGAACAGAGTCTTGCAGCGTCGGCCAGCACGACAGGAAAACTGCTTAGCCAAGTTCGAAGTGAAGTGCCTTATTGATAACTTCGCCTTGTCACCAGACGGACAGCACGTCGCATACGGAAGTGGGGGAGAAATCAATGTATGGAACTGAAGGGAGTCAGTCAGATCCTGTTTACCACACGGGACTTGACTGTCTATCACTTTCACTATCCGATACAAAGTACTTGGCGGCTGTTGTAAAGCACAATAACGGCTACCCATGGGCCCTCATGGTGGACTCGGAGACGCACACGCTGGTCACTGAAAATAAGGAACAGGGGGCTCCTTCGTATCGTGCCCTCGTACGAGAACTGAAGCGTAGAAACCGGTTCCTTGGTCATCCTTTCAACAGAACGCAGACTATGAAAGATGAAGGCGAACCTAATTTTCCACGTGTACTCGACGAGAAGGGCTGGGTGGGGACCGCAGCTTTGAAGCCACTTTGTCGTCTCTCTGAGTCCTCTAGGCCAGATGACCACTTCTTACCATGGGGCGACGCTTACGATACCAATGGGGACGGCATTGTAACTGTAGCCAAGGAGAAGTTGATTCTCGTCCAGTTTGGGGCAAAACCTATCTGCGAGCATCATCCAC
>AYNK01001579.1:0-10621 GCA_000497225.1 Amanita jacksonii TRTC168611 | reverse complement strand
CATTCTACCTTGCCTTCTCCAAACTGCCTAATAAGACCTTCTAAGACTTACCTTCATTGCAAATCCCTTGGCCCCTTCATTGCCTATTGTCCAGATAGCTCCACTACCTGAGAGACTTTAGCCAAGTGACCATAACAAATATCTTATGCTCCATCATCCTTGGACAGCCACAACTCTAACAGGAACTACCAAGGCTGCATATTTATTGTAGTTTTCTGTGGTGAAATGAATCCATTCTCCTATCATCTCATTTATTCCTTCCTCTGCTTCTTCCTGATAATGTTCCAACCATTCCCAACCAGAAATACTCACACACTTCTCCATGCATGTTTTCATGTTTGGATTCCTACCTCGGTTACATGTATGTAAGTAGCAATGTGTGAGCTATGGGATCAGATGTTAGACAGTACATACAGAATAGGATGAGACTCACTTTTTCATTCTCTTTCCATGCTTCATATCTTCCTGGTGGTTTTTTTTTCGACTTGGTTGCTGTTTCTATCATGTTACTAATTGCAGCCTCATATCTATGATGCAATTCCACATCATACTTATAACCAAAGGTATGCACACAGTTTTCCATGCACCTTTCCATGGCTTGGGTAAAGGGCTGACCCAAACCACCATCACATGTGTGTAGGAAGCAATGGCCTATGCTCTATGGTATTAGGTATTAGATAGCATATATAGGGACTGATAGGAACTGATTCTCACTAGTTTGTTCCACCCCCATCCACGATTTGCTAGTGCTCTCTTTGACTGTGGAGTCAGCTGTGGCATCAATATATTGTTTAGGTTCCAGTGGTCAATAGTGCCAAAAATTGTCCCACTTACAGGAAGTCTAGGAGGTAAATACAAGGTGGGCGGTACTGGCTGCCATCCCTTGAATATATCACCAGATACCACTGGCAGCTAATCTCCCGCTTACCAATGATGGTCGTGTGTGAATGCGTTCAGATACCTGTGTCACGGATTTATTTGATTAGCAGATGATTACTTACCTTTCCCACTTACCGTAAATTTACGTGTAATCAAATGGTGGCTTTCAGGGGAACAGGCCGCCCGTAAGCCAGTGATGACAAAAATGGCAGCAATGGTATGAGAAGAGAAGAGCATAATAAGTGATTACAGATGGCAGAAGACCCACTTTAGTGACCAGCACTGCCGAAAACACTCGCCAACTTGGACCTTTTATATGTGCCATCGACGTTGTGATGTCCCGCCTCTCGTTCCCTAAGCAACGTACCCAGATATCGACCACGGCCCGGATATTTTGGACCACTACCGCCCCTTATGGTTGGTCCGCAATTATATTATTTGGTGTGTTTATATAGTCCCAAACTGAAATTGTGCTTCTGGAAAGAGAGCCAGATGTCGTTGCTCCGCGTAGCGCCAACCAAAAGCAACCTGGTAGGTGTCGGCAAGCAACTCGCTCAATCATGCTTCCCCTGAAATCTCCGACACCACCACTGTTGCCACTGTGTTACAGCTGGTTTCAGATCGATAGATACGGTCGGGTAATGGCCGAGTTCGAACTTCAAACCTTAGGTCATGTGATACGCCCATCACCACCAGGAGACGTTACATCCCCAAGGCCGCCAAGGACATCGTGCTTCACATGATGAAGGACTTGTGGACAAGGTTACCTCTCTAGTGTGCGATTGTTCAGTATTTGTATGATTACATCAAGGCTTGTCGGACTTGAAATTCAGGCCTCTCACCGTGTGTATTTTTCAGGGGAGGCCTATCCAGCTGTAATTTGTTATACAGTATTTGACCGTAGATGCAGATCGCTGACTTGGGGGAATCATTAATCATTGGCAGTATGGCACCAGACACGGTAGCAGTCCTGAATGTAACGCCACACGAGTAGGAGAATTTCACTACGATAAGTTGACGGTTGTAACGAAGCTCGATTCACTAGTAAAGACAGGCGGGTAGCGGCTGCTCGCCAAATTCTGCTACGCCGTCCGCTATATCAGGAAGGAAACTCACGTCTCTGAGATATGTTCCCACGCACCCAACTCTTCCTCGGAATGAAGAGAAAGGCTACAACAGGACCAGATGTTCAAGAACCAACCCAGAAACGCGCTAAATCTGGTTCAACAAACCTATCCAACGCAGCCAGAACCACTGAAAATTTCCCAAGTGCCGATTTAATACGCGCATTGATAACAACGCAGAATATTGATGTCTTACTTCAAGGTAGGAATAGATTACAATCTCTATAATGTATCCATATTAACTCAGTCAGGGCTGACGGGACTTAGGAATCAGCTTACTGTTAAGTATACGGAACCTCCAATATCACCGCAAGATGAACGACTACTACTCCTTCAGCAATGGCTTGGAGATGGCACAGGTGCTCAGAACATATTTGATTTATGGGACACGGCGAATCCGGTGCGGATATTACCTGTCGCCTTTTCGGTCACTGACTTTACAGCAGAAAAATACGGCCTTGCATACACTTATTGTCTCGCTAATATCAGTCATATTACCGCTGGCATCATCTCACCTCCCGTATCATGCAATTGGGCATTCTATCCTCAAAATACTATTCACGCCAACGTGCATTCGTCGTGTTAATTCATACCTCGGCGGCTTTAACAATGAGCTCATACTCGTCTCGCTCAAATTATACAACAACATGTCAGCGTTTGCAGGAGGACGGGAAAAAAAGACGGTTCTCGATACCTTTCCTTGGGAATTGAAGGTATCATGTAACTCTTTCCCCAAGGACATTGCTCATGCCCCATAATAGTCATTACCCAAGCTGTTCAACATGCGTCGGAAGGATAAGTCACAGGAGGAGGACCCATTTTCAAGGCCAGGTACGCTATCCACACATTTTTTTCTCCCGCTGATGGCATCAATTGCCGGACTATAGACATCAGGACTCTTTATATCTCATTCCTACTCAGTTTTATCGATCGCGATTCCCCAACCCCAGTGAAAACAATGTTCCTGGAGCAGCATCGAGATGCGTTCCTCGCGATTTTCAAATGGTTGCACCAGGACCACTATGCGGTCGTTCGGAAAATTTTGGAAGTGTGTTGGACCGGGCTGTGGTCGGACCCAAAGGTCAAACGGACGCTGAAAATCGGCGTATTCAATGAGTTTACCCTAGGACACGTACGCTCGTTGAATATATGCGTGGTCTTCGCTTTTCTGATCTTTAACAACAGATTCTGAAACTGTATAGTCGCACCACGTCGGAGGGCGAGAACCCGGAACACGTCCCCGCAGACCTAATCCATCATTTTCTCCTAGCCATATGCTCTCGTGTGGGGGTTGGTATCTGCTTTAAGGACCGTGGGTGGTACCAGCGCGAACAAGACAAAGACGAATACATGGCAAATAATGACCCCGACATACCCACATCCGCTTCAAGGGGTAGCAAGATCTACAACAAGATCCTTTCTAATATCTTGAGGAGTTTGAAAACGAATGAAGACCCACGTCAGCAGGAATTGGCGATCAAGATTATGTCGTCGTGTCCGGAGCTCGTAGCAGGGTATGAGTCCGTTTGAATTTTTTCCGCTGTATATTTAAAACGTTGCCGACAGCTATTGGCCAGCTGCAGCTCTTACGTTGGATCCTCGACTTTCATCGCGCTGGCTCGCAAATATAGCTCTTTTCGGCACCGTTATCTCGCTCCCTATACCCGACTCCACTTTCTCTCTGAACGAAGGCTCTCGCACTGGCTCATACAAACCCACACCACCACCTCTCAACATCATCATCGAAAACATCTTGCCTTCCGTAAACACGAAGGCCAATCTTTCAAAGGGGCTTCAATCATCGTCTGCGCTAGTTCAGCATTGTAGCGCTCTCGCGCTCGTAAAGTGCTTGATGAAGTACGATCAGGTCACGCAGAGGTTTCGTGAAATAGCCGTAGCCCTTGAAGAGGCTGAAGAGGACGGGCAATGGTTCAAGCGACTCAGAGACCTCGAGAAGGAAGTACGCAGGCGCGTCCCGGACTTCCAAGTCATTGTCGCGTTCTCTCAGCATACCTTGGCCTATAACGCGGGAAGCGCTAATACGCAGGGTGGTACGTGGCCCCCGGCACCCAGCGCGACGAAAACAGCGTTACTGGCAGAGAGTTCTCAACGGCTCTTGTGGATGTACCATCGTGTCTTGCCTTCCCTGGTAGCGGAGGCCAGGTTTGACGTTGGGAAGCTCCTCCATGGTTTTGATCGTGCTCCTACTGTAAGAACCGAGGAAGGTGTATCGGATGCGTTCAAAAGGTTGGACAAAGTGCGGCGGCTTCACGTTATCAAGCTGCTCAAAGAGAGCGACCAATTTATTTGGACGGGCAAGCTATCAGGTATGTTTGCATGGCCCATCATGATCCTGCTCTCATGCCGTGAGTTCTCTACAGGATCATCGCACAGCTACCTTTACATTCTACTCAAGTCTTTCGTTTTGACGGAAACCGTCGCCGAGCGTAGTGCACTAGGCGACCTGCTTCAATACACCCTTTCTAGTACTCTTCTCTTCCAGGAAGATCCAGACGAACCCTCATTATGGCTCGCGTCCCTACCAAAGACGGTTCGAACTGCTAGCTCAATCTCACCCGACGGCGCAGCCTTGACAGACGAACTTGAGTCTGTGAGCACGTTCCTGGATGATTGCGTTCAAAGATGTATGAAGACGCCCCACAAATATATAGAAGAGTTGCAGGTGCTTGCAGACAACTCCGGATCGAGTCTAGGAGCTGAGTTGTTGGGGTCATATCCAAGTCCTCTTCTCATGACGATAACGGAGCAGCTCAAAGCGAAACTCGATCATAGATTCCTCTCTCCTTCCGATGTGCTATCGCTCGCCTCGTTTCTCCTGAGGCTAATAGTTAACCTCTCAACGAAGGCATCGGACCTTAACCTCCTTCAGTCGATCGCCCAGAGGGTCGATGAAACCTTATCAGATGATAAATTGTTCCCCGACCATCCAGTGTTGACAGGCGCAACTAGAAAAGCAGTGAAAACTATGAACGCTTCCTTGTCGAGGTTGGCAGGGCCCCGCCCCCATCTGGAGGACGATCATATGTCAGTTTCGGAAGAGGTTGCTGAGTTCCTGACCGAGGTAGCCCGGCTGGCACCTCGTAAGTTTACTTCCTCCTGAAGGTGCAACTAACAACGGTACCCCTCAGCTTCTTCCGCAATCGCCAAAACCAACATTGCGTATGAACTCGTTGATTGGGTAAGGCTAGTCGGAGAGCCGATTGGGCCGGATGAAGTCAACTGCATCATTGACGTCGTCAAAGAGTTCCATCCACCGGCCATTCAGATAGTCATTGATCACTTGGACTCGGAAGAACACAACATCTGGGACGCTATTGATGTTGAAGCATATTCGAAAGCATTCAACGGATGGTACGAGTCCCTGGTTTGACTGAGTAGGCGTACTGAAAGGAGCCAGTTTCTCTTTCCAGCAACTATTTATACATGCATATGAGTCTGTGCTGGCGGAGGCCGAAATGCGTAAGATACTCTCGCAGGCCCTGTTCTCTCGATCTCCAACGTTACTGGATATCAGGAGGGCAATACGTCTCGTAATGCATGGGATAAACCCGTCATCTCCAGGGGATCAGCTTTGCCGCGACCTTCTCCTGCTTCTCGTCGTAATAGCTGAGAACGCGACACATTCTTTATCTACCAAGGACCATGAGGCGCTGAAAGAAGAATTGTTTACTAGAAAGAGCAATTTCAGGACCTTGTGCATCACCGATGGCTCACCAAGTACAATAAAGGATGGTAAGCCCATATCGTTATGCTCCTACATCGAGACTTGATGGATCTTAGTGTTGAAAACGCTGATAAGAACTACTATATATCCTGTGACTGCAAAAAATAGGGCCCTTGTATCCGACATATGCGCCCACTGGCTAGATGTCATCAGGGTCCGCCGGGAATTGGATGATCCAGAGGTTTGCAGACAGAACTTGATCTCAATTTGCCATGCTTACGGTCTTCAAAAGGTACAAATGACCCTGACGTGGATGGATCATTTTGCCACGTCAGACCTGTTCAATCTCCTTGACGAATTTGCAAGGTCCGTGGACGAGGTGCCATCGCGACCCCGTTTTGCCCTTTTGAATGGCGTGCTCTCTGCGATAAAAGAAAACGTCGGATCGGACCCTGATATTGGACTTCAGCTTAAAAAGAGATTAACATTACTCCTGTCTCTCGACGGAACCCTTCAGGATCACGCGATCCTAGAAGACTTGATAACAATTGCCCTGCGGGACTCACTGTCATTGTACACCTCACCTGTCTATATAACAGGCCATCACTTAGCCCTCTCTTCTGCGGTGCAAACATCGCAAATCCGATGGCTTCGTTCAACGGAACCTCTTCCGAACGCTATGAATGCTCATTTATTCTTCGAGCGAGAGGCCTGGACAAAGTCAACTGTCGATATTCTGCGCGTTTTAGCTTATGGGCGGGCTATTGATCAAGATACATTTGCATCGTGGCTGAAGAGCGACCATTGTAGGCGGCGGACAGTTGAAGAATACATTCCTGTTCTGTACGCCTTCATGGACCGTATGCACGCCGATGAGGACGAGGTCCTTGCGCATAATAGCGATATTTTCCTTGACAGAATCCATCATCTTATCCGGAGCGTCATACAAGATGATATACCTTCCGAGTACCGTCAGATGATGGTATCCTGTTTTGCGTTACTGTTGGAAGTCGTCCCTTCGAGATCATCCGATATTGTACAGCTTGTACGAGAGATAGTGGAATCGTTGAACGTCAACGGGATCAAGATGGAGGTCTTTGCGCTGGCTTGGCATCTCTATGGCAAAGCGCCTGGTGACGCCCTCGGAGTCGTAACCACACTGGCAGAGTATGGACTCCAGCAGCTAAAAACGTGCTTGGGCAACTATGACCAACGTGCCGGTGACCTCAAAATTGAGCTTCAAGGACTCGGTGAGTTAATTGCTTACTTCTCAAATGGGATAACTGCTCACCTCAAAACATAGTTCCGTTGATCAACGCATCTAAAGATATTGAGCCGAAACATGTGGAGACCATCCTTAGTTTAATCATGCAAAATTATTTGCGAGAACCTGAACTAGTGAAACTGGCCACTAGAATACTCGCACATACACGCCTAAAAGTACGTATATGTATCGCAGTTCAAGGACACCTCACTAAGCTCAATTTTTAGCCCCTGGTAGTAAACAAATACCTCCAGGGCGTTTTACAAAGTGAGAAACTCTATCAACTATATCTATCAGGCGGAAAAGATGAAGCGGCACGGGAGGCTATCATTGATCTGCTCTTCGCTCTTTTCAGTCTCCACCCAGCAAATACATGCCAAGCAACGCATATAGAACCGCTAACCAGAATCTACCGCGCCACAGTGTCCTCTTCAGACTTGAAGTTATTGTCAATTTTCCAACTCTTCGAAAGCGAGCGGAAGCTGTCCATTTCTGTCCTATTCAGCCGGTGGTCGGCGACCTCGACATCTGTAACTTGTCTCGAGGCCATTCGAAGCTTAGATCCCAGCTTAGTGTTCCGAACCTGCCTTCACTACCCGCAGTGGCGTCGCTTCGAGGATCAATCGAAGCAAGTTGTGACCAATCATGACGCTCAGTCGTACGACCCCGTTTTCTTGCTTCTCCTCTTCAACACGATGCTTTCTGAGAGCGTACCATCAATGGCGTATGCATGGGTCGAAATGTTCCGTACGAACATTGTGGGTCTACTTGTCCGAATCCTATCTTCAAGGGATGCTCGCATGCGGGACATGGCCCTCTGCGGTCTAGCGGCGCTATGGAAAGTCCTTCAAGTAAGCTGATCCACCATTTTCGTATATGCGGAAAAAATTGATTGTGTTCAGACCGCGGACATGCACGAGAAGCCTCACGTTCTACACATACTCGACCTGATAAGGAACGTGTACGTTCAACCTTTGGCGGATCCACCTCGGCGTCTCCCTTCTTACACGAGTCTAATTCTCCTACATGCCCTAAAAGGTGTTTTCTACCCGTCAAATTTCACGTATCCCCTAACGGCACATTTTCTTCTACAACGTCCCGAATTGGACACGAACGACGTTCCCATGTTATATGGGATGCTATATAGCAGCTCCGAAGATTGGAAGAGGGAACGTCTGTGGATCATTAGGATGCTAGCGGACGGAATGATGGCATCAGAAGATTGGAGAGTCTTGAAGAGAAGGCATACATGGGACTTGTTAGCAAGCTTGTTCCAGAGCTCGCACGGTGACCGGCTATTGCGGCGAGGTATCCTCGAGGTCTGTCTCATGCAAGTCATTATTTCTAATTGTGTTTATAACATTTCTGCGGCAGGTACTTGCTAACATTACGTGCAGTCCCCGGGCCACGCTGTCGCTCGTCTTGAAGTCTTCCTTATTGACATGGATACATATGCAATTATACGTGTCCGACATCCAAGAGGATTTATCCTGGGCTAAAATCCTAGCCAATATTGTGTTTCTCGCTGATACGGACAGATTAGAAACTGTGACAAACGGTGAATGGAGAATGATGGTATCCCAGTGTCTCTCCACCCTGTTAGATGAAACCCGATGCTGTTCGTGTTTGATTTGTTCGTATTGAGACATTACTAATACACTCGCAGCTAATGCCGCAACCCTGATTGAAGTCGTCTCTCCGACGATTCTGAAGCTATACAGTGTCGCAAAACCCAGTTCCAAGCATGCGACGCTCCTGGACGCATCACTTCGTATTCTTGCCATAGTTGAGGAAACGATCAATGTACCAGATTCGCCACCTGCTATTCGGAACGTCACTCTACCGCCCCATACGTCTACCTACTTACATCATTTCGAAGTGACTGATGATTCCTTGCTGTCTATATGGGGTAGATCAGTAGAACTACTGTGGCAAGCGGCCATGATTTTCGACTCAAAGCCGGCCAGCTGGGAAGCTTTGACAGTCAGGGTACTTACATGGAGATCTATCGTGGGTGCCGAGAAAACTCAAGTTGGTGAATGGGCACGAATGTCTTTGCTATTTAGTATATGATCGTATCAAGACAGTTTTCTTTATCATTAAAGCCTAGCTTTCCCTTCGTGGTGACACAGGGCAGCGAAAACAGCCATTCCCAATTCCTCAGGTTTCTTTTGTGGTACCTGATTAATGCATCAGTCATCAAGCCGTTGCAGCCGATAGGGCAACGTACCAGATGCCCTGCATCCTCAATATATTTAATGCTAGCATACCGCCTTCCTGAGCTCGTAGTATCCAGTATCGCTTGGTGTACATTTGCGGGGCTTGTCAGGTATGACTTTCAGCGATCATATCGGGTTGCATTGAACGAACTTACATGAGATCATTTGGTCTTCCCAGAATCAGGTGGACTGGGAGCGTGGGGCTGATTTCGTCCAGAGCTCGAACAGGGCTCGTTATCCCCTCGGTGTCTCGGTACATTGCCTAGGTGACGAAATGTAAAAGCACGACGATCTGCGGTAAGGTACTTACAACCTCCTGTTCGTATGTGCAAGCAAGGGTAACGCAATTCGGGTGAACATCATGACCTTCAAGGTTCCGAAGGCCGTAATCCTATTAACCCATAGGAATGCGCGCATTCAGGAATGGTACGAGCCAACCCACCACGAATAGGTTAACCACTCTCTTGTCCCAATCACGAGTAGTCATGGAATTTGTCAGAAAATAATTTCGGGCTTCTTCCCTTGACGGCCAGACATTTTTGCGAGAGGATGCACGGCTGATTAATCGCAGTCCAAGACTTTCCAAGTGTGGAGGGCCGCCTGGGGACACCATTGGTTCGACAATGACGAGGGACGAGAAGGGTAGTCGAGGCCTATATTGCTGCAAGAGGAGGCTAGATGTTGCATGTTCTGAGAACGTAATTTGGTATTATAGCCGAACTGAGCTACCCACATTGTATTGGCGCCCAAAGAATGACCTATCCCAACAAGTCGACGGCTCGTAAAGTCTATTTTGGCGCCTTCGTTGATCCCGGCGGTAAGGAAAGCTTGAACCGCAGTAGCATATTTTTGACACGAGACTGATGGAGATCTGGTAACCATCGGAGGACATCGAGTCTGATTAAAACGCTCACAATCCTGCTTATGCTCATCTTGACGTAGAACAGATTCATTATACATCGCAGCCTCTCCATGGTTCGGGCAATCCAACATCCACGCTTCGCGCAATTTTACAGACGAACCCGGCTGTATGGAGCACCAAAATATACGGTTCAGCGAAGGTTCCCATGTTTCTTTATGAAAACTGGTCGAATGGAGCAATATTAAAGTGAGCGCATCACTATCAGTGGAATGAGTTGCAAATTCCGGCCACCAGTACCGTTTTGCCGTCGTGTGAAACGGACAACCGGCCCGAGGCGGGCAGACAAACTGTTCGACTTGCATCGTTCGTGTTTTCTGTCTTCCTTGGGTTACGCAAGAGCGGCGAACAAGATGGTTTATGAATAAGCGTCGGAAGTGAGAAAAAGCTGCTGGTGCGGCCGCAAGAAACACATGCAGTTGAGCCTGTTGAGGTCACTAGCGGAATCTGGAACCCTTGCAGTGTGCGTCGTGACCGGGACATTTTCTTTATATGGAAAATGTTCCGATATGCTCTCTGGCTCTCGCTGGT
>AYNK01003202.1:0-15826 GCA_000497225.1 Amanita jacksonii TRTC168611 | reverse complement strand
ATTACTAACAGCCTTGGTAAGTGTCTATCACACTTGCCAGTCCCAATGACTGCACAGCCACTCCTTTCTACAACTGCAATCAGAGGTTTACCAGTATTCGATCAATGCATCACTGGTATTTTCCCACGCTTGTGATTGCATCGCAAACCACTTGTTTGCTCGACATTTTGAGCCAAGCTGGGCCCTGCACATCACTAAGTATAAACCAATAGATTGAATGAATGAGTCACTCTATGATTGTCTCCTACATTTTGTTGATCCAACACATGATGTATTGATGTAATCCAAAGGATTACAGCACTAGTCAATAGGTGTCTTGATCTTGTTCCATTCATGTTTTACATTGCCTCTGTGATAAGGTCTTTACAGTTACCAGTGTTACTAGCAGTTGCCTCAATATCCAAAAAAAGTAAAAATCAATGACATGTGTAAAGCAGATGCACAGTTTCCTCAGTACAGTCAAACAAAAAAAAGAGCTTGAATTCATTCATATCCCATCCTCATTCATTAACACAAGCATCTTGCTGGATTCGATGTTGTGTCCGTCTTTTCGCAGGGTGTTCATCGTCTTTGGGGATTGGCAAATTTACTGGCTGATGGTAAAGTTCAGGGATTTCAGACTTTCTTTTTTTTTCTGGCCGAGAATTTAAGTCGACAAGTTTATGATTGACTTTTGCACCGTTCGCATCCCAGTCTTGATGCTTCGTGAGCGCTTTGGTGAACACAGAAGTGAACTCATATCGTTTGGAGAGTCGATTTACCAAGCTTTGGTAACGATTGATATCCACTTGTTCCGCTTCACTGTCAGGCTCGTCTTGATATCGTATAGCTACCAACTTCCGAATGGTCTCTAGCAGCTTTGCAAGTGGCAAATTCTGAAACTTCGCCTCCTTATTAGTACCGCCGGACAGCAGGGCATCACGTTTCGCCCGACCGCCTGCAGCAGTCCCACCTTGCAATCTGTACGAGTAGTCAAATATTCGTTGAAGTTCACTGGAAAGCGTCTGGGAATTCAGAGAATGTGATGTGTGTCGAAGCGCCATCCAATTCAGAACATGGTAAAAAGATTCCAAGTCATCTTCGCGGTTATGCGGAGGTTCGTTGCCGTTCCCGAGCAGCAAACGCGCCGCCGCAAATTGCCATGTACCCTGTTCCAAATTAGCTTTCTATTCAAGATAACGGTGCTTACTCACCGTGCGTTCTACTGCACGTTCCTCGTTCTCAGATTCGGGGTTCATAATCTTGCACAAGTCCCAATCAATGAGAAGGCCGGTCCCATTGTTTAATATGATGACATTTCCAACACTGATATCCCGGTGTAAAATGTCTGCCTCAAAAAACGCATCGCCATGCGCTACATTATAACTTGTCAGATAATCTGTTCTCTCCTGCTTATAAATCACTTTACCTATTGTCGCATCGTGAATGGCTTTCACAAATTCTTTCACTGAGGAAAAGGCACGTAAATCGCGACCGATGTCGTCAAGGGCTAATCGATAGTGCCTGAATTTACGGATTTTTGGAAAGTCCTTGCCAGGAAACATATCGGCGGCTTCATGAGTGATCGTCTTATGTGTCAAAACGTCGGCCCCTTCCTTCAGTTGAGCAATGTTCCTGACCTTCTTCGCGTGTAATCTCAGATAGATTTGGTGCTCGGGAAACTGTCCAGACATAATGACACGCCAAGTATCCTTCAGAAATACCGCCTTCTCGCCCTGTTCGCAGAACGCGCGGAAAGTGCGCGTAGAACGGCCCGTCGGAGAAGATATCCCCATGTAGGTCGGCTTCTTCCCAACGATGTAGCCATTCTCTCCTAGTTTCAAGCGAAATAACTTGCAGCTGTCGTCCAACGCTAGCGTTTCGCGGACAATTTTGGACTTGATTCGGTCCAAGACACGTTCGACTGATGTGTCGTGACCACGAACAGCGGGAGTGGCATGACTGTACCTCCAATAGAATTCGGCGAGGGAGGTTTCCGCAACGGGGATCCTTTCGGTCACGACGACACCAGCCCTATCCCACCGCAGCAGTCTCGCATACTTCGGGAATATGAGAAGAGAGAAGACATGAGTGCAAAATTGGGCCGCCATGTGAGCCGTTGCATATAATGTGATTTGGCCAAGAGTATCACGCGCAGCGCCCGTGTCTCGTTCGAAAGGGCCATCGTCTTGAAAGGCATCGTCTGAAGAGTCATATTTACATTCGTGAAGCATGTCTGCCTCTTCGACGATGAGGTCATTGGTTTTCAACTTGGAACCGAGTTCGGTGGAGTACAAGCCGAGATCCGGTTTGACCTCTCTTTCGTAAAAATCTGGAGCAGCACGAGCGGCAACGTTATGAAGCTTTAGGCTGCCGGGTTCACAGAAATTATTAAACGCCTCAGTCTGAACAAGGATTGATTACTAGATGCAAAAGCTATGACAAACTGTGATGATTACCCATATATCATACATCTGCGTCTCTTTCTTGACTTTAGACATCTCCTCCGCAAGTTTGGACATTGGTCCCTCGTGATCTGGTAGAGACGGAGCGCTCGCTGACGGCAGATAACGATCCAGGAATTCTTGGGCCGGGACTGGTCCTACAACACGTCCAGTAATTTCATATCGCATCGCTGTTACTCTATGTGAGTGCTGGTAAACGGGAGGGATGAGGCCTGCTTCCCTGTCAGTGGCGTTCCCTCAGGTGCCACATTAGTGATGTTCGGAGGTGTAGTAGGCCGATGTTCGATAAGAGCATTGTAGGTAATAACGTTTGGGATGGGATTGGACGTAGTTGACGCGTTGTTTGGACGTGTTTTAGTTTCATGGTACATCTAATTGCAGATTTTTCGTCCTAGCAGTATCATTGATCTAGAAGTTACAACCTTCGCACTTGACGCAGGTGTAGAAACCCTGGCCATTTTATGATGTGCAATCGGCCGCCATCCGTGGCACGCTGAGCCAGCGCCTGCACTTTGGCCCCGATTTTGCCCATTGTGCGAGTTGACAACTTTTCGACAACCTCAGCTCTCGGTGCTCTCTTGTAGATAGTAGGCAAATAGTCAAAAAGTCAAAAAGTGAATTAAACGTCCTAAGAACGGGCAGCATGAGTGAGGGTACCACGCCAGCAGAGCAGCTTGATAGCGGAAGATTTGCGTAGTCATTGCAGGTATTCGACAAGCGCCCAACGAGAACCCTAACTCCGTCGATAATACAGAGAGTTCGCAGGCTGCACTTATCTACCTTTCGCGAGGCCCGCCCAGAGGCTTCGTGAAGTATAAAATACGGATCCGGTTGCCCAGGGTGTCGCAGGTTACACAGGCAGCAAAAATAAATTATTTTCTTTTATTCGTTCCCACGTCGCCTCAACGCGACTCTATCCCGACGATGCAGATAGCAACAAGCAACGCAGAATTGCGGGACATAACAAAAATGGAGCGCATAGGTGTCCAACTCTCCTGCCTTCTCTCTCTCTAAATCCCAGAAAAAACCTGACCTACGTAACCCTGCAGGCGCCCACTCCCACATCCGTGGTCTCGGCTTGGACGAAAAGCTCGAACCGCGACAAAATGCACAAGGAATGGTTGGCCAAGCTAAGGCACGCAAAGCGGCGGGGATGATCCTCAAAATGGTACAAGAGGGTAGAATAGCTGGACGTGCCATGTTGTTTGCTGGACCACCTTCAACTGGAAAGACAGCAATTGCTATGGGTGTGTTATTTCCTTCCGCTTTGCTTATTGTTAGACAGGGACAATTGAACTTCTATCGCGTTTACACAGGAATGGCCCAAACACTCGGTCCAGACGTCCCCTTTACGATGATCGCAGCCAGCGAAGTCTTTTCCCTCTCCATGTCCAAAACAGAGGCTCTCACCCAAGCCTTCCGACGGAGCATTGGTGTACGGATACGAGAAGAAACAGAAATCATCGAAGGAGAGGTCGTTGAAATTCAAATCGATAGAAGTCTTACTGGCGTACGTGAGTTTTTCCTCGGGCATTGGGGTTCAGTTCTTCAAATCGGGTTATTGCGATTAGGCAACAAAAACAGGAAAGTTGACCATTAAAACAACGGATATGGAGACGATATATGATCTTGGGACAAAAATGATCGACGCGCTGTCCAAGGAGAAGGTTTTGGCGGGCGATGTGATTGTCATTGACAAAACGTCAGGAAAAGTGAGCAAACTCGGGCGATCGTTTGCGCGGTCGAGGGACTACGATGCCATGGGAGCAGATGTAACGTATCCTTCTTCTCTTTTCCCCGCACTCATATCAAAACTGCCCTTTTTTTTTTAACAGACAAAATTCGTTCAATGCCCAGAGGGCGAAATTCAAAAACGAAAAGAAGTCGTGCACACGGTGACACTACACGAAATCGACGTCATCAACTCACGCACGCAAGGGTTTCTCGCTCTTTTTGCCGGCGATACCGGTGAAATCAAGCCTGAGTTGCGTAGCCAGATTGACACCAAAGTTGCCGAATGGAGGGAGGAAGGAAAGGCGGAAATTGTGCCCGGGGTGAGTATCATGCATGAGAGATAAAAGTCGTAAGGAATGACGCTGCACTAGGTCCTGTTCATTGACGAAGTCCATATGCTCGACATCGAGTGCTTCTCCTTCCTTAACCGTGCACTTGAGAACGAACTCGCTCCACTCGTCATTATGGCATCCAACCGTGGCATGGCACGTATTCGAGGAACGCGGTTCCGTAGTCCACATGGACTACCCATTGACCTGCTCGACCGTGTCCTTATCGTTAGCACTCAACCTTACACAGAAGAAGACGTTCAACAAATCATCCATATTCGGTGCGGGGTGCCTTATTAGTCTCACATAACACAAGGTGATAGTATTTAACAGATGCCAGGAGGAAGACGTCACCCTCACACCAGACGCACAAACTGTCCTCACCTCCATGGCGCTCGAAACAACCTTGCGGTATGCGCTTAACTTGATCTCCTGCGCCCAAGTCGTGGCGCGTAAGCGAAAAGCAGACCACGTAGACGTACAGGACCTAAGGAAGGCATACACATACTTTATGGACGAGAAAAGAAGTGTGCAGTGGCTGAAGGAGCAACAAGGATCGTTGGTGTTTGAAGAGATTGGTGCAGAAGATGAGGAGGGTGACGAAGAGATTGGTGGGAGGAGGAACCGGCGAAAGCCAGACGGCGACATCATGATGGAGTAGGAGGAAACTAAAAGTAGTGGCTGTTCCTATTGGTCTGAGGTGCTGCCAATCATTATGGTTTGCCTTTACCTCGGACATATGATGTTGATACGTTTGTGGCGTTGACAGGATCCTGAAAATTCCCTTCGAGCCACCCCAATCGATCGCATCATGTCCGTCGACTTTTTGAACACCTGTATGAAGTTGTGCACAATAAGAGATCTTGTTTGTGTACATACCCGAACGAGCCATGGTTGGGAAGACCCATTCTGTCCATCCGAAGCGTCCTACTTTGGGACAATGTTGGACCCTGTTTACTGTAGCAAACGTAAATGCAGCATTCCACCCTCCGAAGTCTAAGGAGTCTGAGAAAACCTGTGAGACCACGTACAGTGTGGATTCTACTAACGCCTTACTTAGTGCGGTCACATACTTATGCTTCCCAGATTTTATGCAGGAGCAGAAACACTGAGGCTCCCATGGACAAAACGAGGCATAATAACTGCAAAGGCAGAGTGAACAAGCTCGGGCGTTCGTTTGCGAGGTGAGGGATTACGGTGCCGTAGGCGGCAGACTTAACATGCCCTTCTCTTTGCTTTACTATCAAAACTGATGGGGTTTTTAGCAGACAATTCAAATTCCAGAGGGGGGGTTTTCAAAATGAAAAGAAGTTGTGCACAGGGTGACACTGCATGGAATCGACGCATCACTCCGTTTGCCGGTGGTAGGAAGGAAATGCGGAAATGATACCTGGAGTATTTATCATGCATTAGGTCCTTTTCATTGACAAAGTCCATATGCTCGACATTGAATACTTCTCCTTCCTTAACTGTGCACTTGAGTCTACCCATCATACGGCATCCAACAAGCTACGTGGTAGTGAGCGAGGCACCCGTTCCCTGAACCTGACAGTTCTCTAAACGTTTCCACGCAGGACGAGATCAAGCACCTTTCAAAGTTGGAGAACCTGAACAAATCACATTATTTGTTTATAAGCGCGTCGATAGAGTGTCTCGAGTCATAAAAGCCGCCCGAAATGTACCTGAAGAATCTCCCTGGCGGAGTAAATGCCTCGAAATAATCTTCCTCGATGCAGACGAAAAACAAATTATAACAGCGTTTGATAACGTTTAGTCCATTCTCGTTCTCCAGCTCGGATGGTATCGTCCGTGCTAGGTTCACTTCCTTCGCTTTATCTTTGACGATGTTTTTGGGGTAAAATTTTGTACTTATCTCATGGTTATATGCGCTAGGAAGAGGATATGCAGACGATTAGATCTTCCACGTATACTCAGATGCCAATCTACCGTCACAGCCTACTATACGTAAGTACAAAAAACAAAGGGGATGAATCTAACGTTGTCGTGTCACCCAAATCTCTGTTTTGCAAGTTGCTGGAACATATCCATGGTGGCCTGTCATAACGTTCACCAGAGGAGCCTGGGCTACACTTTGCAAGAAAATTTACCTTTTCTTTCTCCCTCAGAGCATTTGTACGCTCCCGCTTTGCCATTTCTTTATCCTCGGCTTTGGACTCGAACCGCCTCCTGGCAGCATCTCGCCTAGCGATACTACAACACACGACTTAGTCAGCTTCATACCTGAAATAAGACGGAGCTGCCTCACGCATCTCTGAAGCTATCACCGCCCCCCATTAGAGTCGGCTCATCAGCCTCCAAACCTTCGTCTCCCTTTTCCCTAAATGCTTTGTCCTTTTCCCGTTTCGCCCGTTTCTTCTCTAGCATACCCTCCTTTCCGACTTCCTTTGGACCTACCATATCTTCGATTCTCTCTTTTGCTTCCATCTTCTCGCGTTTACGTTTATACTTTCGTTCTCCTTCCTGATACTCTTCTTCCAGTTCACGTGCGTGAACGAGATCAGCAGGTGTGGGCAACGTTGGCCCGCGCACTCGTCCAGAGGATGACAAAGCCGTGCTTGTACTTGGTTCACCATATGAATGTGTCGGGTCATCGCGTCTGAGATGCGTCGCGTTCTTGACTTCTTCACGCGCACGACGAAGCGCTTCGCCGTCAACGCGCGAGGATTTGCCGGTGAACGACCATTTGTAGGCTGTATGTGTCGCGTTTGACGATTCTATACCCTTATAATACTGTTCTGTTGGGCTTCTGTTAAAAGAAAAACTGGCTTGTGTAGTGGGCTGGAACTCACTGGACAACCTTCCCTTATTCCAGGCCTAGGACCAAGATATTACCAACAGACAGGAAAGTCCTAATTCGCCTTACTTTGACAAATTTACGAAAGTAGCTGGCTCATGACCAGTCAACGACAGTGTATTGTTTCCGACGCACAAGAGCTCACCTTCTCGCTTTATCCCCGGGTAACTCGTTAAAGTACTTCAGCCCATAAATAACATGCTCGTAAGAATGCGGGGCATGATTCAGTCTCAATGGAGGGTTTTATGCAGACCTTTCTCTTCTCCTCATGCAGCCACAACCTAAACTCATCCATTTTCAAGAAGTAATCCGCATCAGTGATGGGTTTAGCGTCGGCAGGAAGCTCCACTGCACGTAGTCTTGGTGACCGCGACCGCGAGCGGTATTTCTCCCTTAATGGTGTTCCACTACGAGAGCGTGAACGAGAGCGTGAACGTCGAGAACGCATAGTAAGGAGACTGGGTTAGCCTTGTGCCTCTGGCGGGGGAGCGGAGGGTTTTGAACAACAAACGTCAATAATTTGACTTCGCAATCGCAACCATCCTAGTCTCAATGGCTGATGAATTTGACTTGGAATCTCTTGTACACGTCGAACAAACGTCTGAAAAAGTCTTATCATATCCTTGGCTATCCAACATCTGAGTTGCCTCTCATAGTTTCTACAACTCGGGCTACGAAGATGGTTTTGATCATGGTCGCATTCATGGGCTCATTGAAGGCCGAGCTCTTGGGAGAGAGAAAGGATTCGAGATGTGGGAAGAGCTTGGATTTTACGAAGGCTTTGCCCGAACATGGGAGGCAATCTACAAGCAACAGTCTCGGCCAGATGAGTAAGTGATACATCTTTCATCACGCGCTTTGACTAAAGCCATTCGTCTTTTGTTCTAATCTAGCCGTGCGCTGAACCATATAAAGCACCTCCTGGATTCGATTTCTCAGTTTCCACGTACCAACCCGTCCGCTGCCGATACCTCTTCAGATCTTGACATCCCTAAACTTTTCCGACAGATTCGATCGAGATACAAAGCACTCTGTGCAACCCTTGGCGTACGGCCCAGTTTGCGTGCATCGGAAACCGGCGACTCAGCCGTGAATCGCGATGAGATCCTAGGCGAAGAGGTGGTGTCGCGAACCCAAAAGAATAATGTATGGGAAGTTAACGTAGACGAAACCGAACCGAGCCAGAAGCAACGCGCTTTGCAGCCTCTTAGCTTTTGAAGTCCAATACCCGGCAGCTTGCTGATGGCAGGAGGTGGAATTTTTTTTTACGTCCGCATCTGAACATCTTGTCATGCACAACCGGCGTTAGCATATCAGTAAGCTAATTTCGTGTGCGAAAATCAACGTTTCTGATGTCTATTCTGATAGTCACAGGTGAAAGAGAGTCAAGGAGCACCATAATTGTACTGGCGGTCGTCAACTCGTGATCTAGACACAACCCGTTGTGACGCAAGGAGATTTGGTCCTTGATCGCCATCAGCACGTTGTTGTAGCATTTAACACCCCTGATGTTAGAGATTGTTCCCCTGTACGTTATTGATTTGTCCTTGGTTCGATGAGTAATCCCAGTGTGTCGGACCAGCAAATTCTCACATATGCAGCCCGCCGGAAGTTGGATAGATGTGAGAAGCTTACGACTACCGGTCCGGGGGCCCGCGTGTAAATCAAAACTTCGCGGGTAAAAAAAATGGAGTTTTTCGGCCATAGTTATCCAAGGTGCCCGCTTTCCTGGAAGTCGTTTCGTTTCATTGTTGCGTGCGCAAATCAAAATTGATCATTGTCTTCATGGTGTGAATCAGGAAGCGTCATATTATGCAGATCCTATGATAGGTGGGCACAGTCCAAGTACTAAAAGCGTCCACCATTTGTCCATCATCCAAAACGTTTTAGACATGTTGTGTTAACTCGTCTCCTGTTGATCAGGATTGTCTCCTTCCAGGAAGGAATGACTTTCCATTTGCGTTTACAAGTCCGCCGGAGTTTGTGCGTACAATCGCACCCAACCCGAGCTGCATCTGTTCAAACTCGTCCGACAGATCGTATACATTTGTTGGACTGGTTGGACATGTTGGCCCGTCAACCACAAGTTGCAGCCCGTTTCTGAAGAACACTGGAATGTTCTGCATCGCCTCAGGAGTTAAGGGTGCTGGTGGCGTCACCGGCGAAGACGGGGAAAAGGCTAGGCCTGCCCGAGGACTTCTGAGCTTCCTCGGGGCGGGTATTTGTGTCCCAGCAGGGTGCAGCAACATTTGAAGTGCAAAGAGGCTCATCAATGCATCATTTCCGGCATTGTGCAGGACGCAGTTCGGAAGTTGGATCGGTGATCGGTTCGGGTTGGTGTGATTATTTTCGGCACCATCAGCTTTGATTGACGATGTGGGAGCGTTGAACGAACGTAGCAAGTTCTCAAGGGACATTGCTGAACCAGAAATTCGTGGTTTGTTCGTTTTAGGGTCGATCACCGTCCCTCGCTGGCCATAAGCAAACAAAGAGCGTTCGTAAACAGCTGTATCAAGTATCAAGACGTTATGAGGAAGTTCTGGAATTCCATCAGTGTTTGCCTCTCGTGATGCAGATTATGAGATCCATCATCACTTACTAATTCTCATCTCATCCAGTCGTTGAAGATCTCCAGCGATGCTATGGCCAACCAAAACGAGATCGTTTGCTTGAAGCTCTGATTCAGGACTTGCAAAGCTACTATATATGTAATATTCATATAAAATCCTCGGTGCACTGACTACGACACGATACATACCTGATAATGGCTTGCACCACATCGGGCAGCTTGGATTTTGGTATCACTTGACTATCCCCAAACTAAAACCGCGCCGTTAGATACGGACCAACCAGGTTAGTATCCACTTACAGCATACTAAAAATTTCTATGAGGCGAGTATTACCACAAGACCGGTTTCAACTTACCTGCCAAGGATGCGTGGGGCAAAACTTGTTAACAACTTTATCCACATAATCAGCGACAACAAAATGCCCCTTCCTGCTCCACTTCAGCCTCTGTATACCCGTATGAGCGGGGACATGTACCTGTAATTTTTGTTTGGCACGGGTGGCCAGTTTCCAAGACTTCCGGCGACTCGACCTGAGCATTTTAGAACAGTAACAAAAAAAACAACTCACGCATTAAGGTGCGCACATCTCACCGCCGCATAGCCAAATTCTAGGCAGCTCTTTTCATTCCTCTCGTTCCACTCAAAGTCAATTGCCAAGAAGGTCTTTTCCCTCTTGTCCCAGAGCTCCTTGATCGCCTTAGGTTCTCCAAGCCTTACGCGTGTTTTCAAAGCAGCGAAGACAATAGCGGGGAGCGTCGCATGCAATTTCTTATATGACGCATAATCAGATATGGTACGCAGATGGCGGCTGGTAGTTTCGAAAGGGGTAACTCTGATTAGATTAGGAGCATGCGGGAGCGATTCACCAAATCTACACGTGCATAAGGTATGCCAATAGCAAGTGAGAGGCTAGAACGTGTATACGGGCAGAAAGTGCCGTAAGAAGTGCCCCACCTTGTTTTGACCATCTTGAGAAATGCCCCAATAGACGTCAGGCGTGTCACTATATGTGGCCGCCCGGTATATGCATCCGTCACTGTTATTACGGGCCAAGAAAACGCCAGGAATCCCTCGAACGTCGAGAATAGGTAACCCCATGACCGGTCGTACCTTATTGATAGCCATGAACGAGATTAATCCCCATGCCCAACGGATAGATGGTGTGTTCATACCATGGAACGTTATGCTGCTGAAAGTAGCCGATATATGCGGAGTAAATCTAACGTACAATTTGACCTCGTGGACCAATGAGCGTAAAGAATCCTTGGCATACCGAATGAAGGTCATATTCCCAGCCTTGAGGATTCACGAGGGTGAAGTCTCCCATATTGCATATACCTGGAACTGTTATCAACAAATGAACAACGAATAATCGATAGAGGCGAGAAACAAGCGTGAGGGATGTCAGTTGGCAACTCGGAGGGAGTGGGGTAAAGCAAGGGAAGGTGAGGATGACCTTGGAGGACGTGAGGTGGAAGTAATGTTGAGCCTAAACGGCAGCTGTCGCGTGAGCGGACTGATCTGCACTATAAGTATTACGCAGGTCATCTTACCAAAATGGGATACTATGCCGTAAATCGCGCTGCTCCCGAAGTGGTCGGTACCACTGCTCGGCCAGAAAAACTAATACAGTCCGTAATGATAGCCAAAGAGCGGTAGAACCAGAGCACCAATTCGGATCCACGATGGACCCTGCAGTTTGCACCATCCTAGTCCCGTTTCTGATTAATTCCGCGCAAGGGTCCCGCCGGAAACTCAGATGCGCCATAGGAGACGGCAGGTGCAGCAAATAGCGTGAACCGCATCAACTCCCCACGCTTTGGATCTGACTTAGGGGGAACCAGTCAGGGGGTTAGTTGCACCCTCGACGTTGCTTCAGCCATTGTAATTTATACCCTGAGCAAAGTACTATGAAATGCGCTGAAATGTCAGGCACGTGAATACTATAGTACAATAGTCCAAACCTTTCAGCCTAACTCGAGCTAGGATTGCTGTACAGGGTGCTTTAGGCCCGGGTCGCGTAGGAGTTGGTTTTGAATGACGACCCTCGGGAAAGGTTATTTTATAACCGAACTTGTGGATGAGTCCATGGTGCGTCATAGGAAGCAGCTACAACCCCGCCATATTTTCAAACCACCTAACCACGTCTGAAACCCTCCTCACGGCCGCATCAGTCGCTCCCAGCCGTAAATCCGGCCTCAGCCTCTGGTCTGTATTTTCGCGAGGCAGCGTCCGATAACAGATAGTCAGCTTTGAACCGAGATACGGAGATGCTGTCAACGTGGGTGACGTCTCCGCCGTTTTCGTGCCATTGACATCTGGAACGCACGCAAAAAGCAGCAAATTAATCATTAATAGAAAAAGGAAAAGAAAAAGAAACAAACATACTCTCAATCAAGACGACATCGCCCCGCTTCACACTGGTAGATCCATCCTCCTCGTCCGTCTCACCTCCCCATTTTTCTGCTACTTCCCTCCATGCAGTCAGCTTGGTCACCCTGCCTTCTTCATCACCCACAATCATTCTCAAAATCGCGACTTCCTTTCCTACGTCTGGCCCATTTTTTATCGTCACCTTGTCTGGGCCATCCGTTTCCAGCACTGCAACCAGAAAGTTCACCTTGCGCGGCGCTTTGGCAAGCAGGGAGAGTGAAGAGAGGATGTTGGGGTTAAAGTGGAATGAGGGAAAGTGTGCGATGGAGCACGACATATTGGGCCGTGTGTATGAACGAGAGAAGGATTGGGAGACGCTTAAGGAGTCAAAAGTGGGTTGGGTTTCGGTCTGCTCTGTAGAGTCATGAGGGAGGAGAAATGAAGGAGCCGTAGTCATGTTTGCCCTTGACTCATTGATTAATTCACTATCGCCCCCAGCGACGGGTGTAGGCGGCCATGTGAAGACAGTGGTTGGATCTGCTGCGGGAAACGAGAAGTATCAGGAAATGTCGTGGGTCCACCATGCAACCTACCATATTCTCCATCTCCAAGTGGTTCATCGTCATGAAAAATGGTATTTTGATAAAACTCCAATATACGAATGCTCACGGCTTCGTAATCGTGGGTTGATATTAATACTGAGTTGTTGCTACCTGCACTGGCCCGCTGCGTCGTGGAGGATGAGATCGCATGCCACTCGTATGTCGCGTGCTCAGATTGGTCCGAGATGAGAAACGCCCTCGTGGGGGCGCCCAGAAAGACTCGGTACATGTTCTTGATTGGACAAGATTCTAGGCCGTGACTGTGGCGTTTCCTCATAGTACTAATTCCTTGCCAATACAATCAACAGGCGTCTATAGGTCAGTAAGTAACATATATAATCGTAAGTTGTCTATATCCTTGATCCGAAACATCATGTCGGCCTTTCGAGTCATCACACCTTCCTCTTCGCATAGGTGCAGTTTGAGGAACCATTGCAGCCTAGCCCATTCGATATGCCGTCCTTGCCATTCACTTGTCCATTCACGTGCCCGTTCAGGTTTCCTCCTGGCAAGCATCCATTCTGCTCAACCTCTGCAGTCTTCCTCCACACTCCCTTCTCGTCCTTCTTCCTGACAGTAAAGCATGCAATGCCAAGGTACTCGGTCACATCTCGTATCACCCGATAACAAAACCGAACATAGACAAGAAGGGACACGAGCAGAGTAGCGTAAACCAAGATGGTTGTACGTTGCCTTGACTTTTGAATGATAGGTTCGCTGTATGACGTTAAGTAGGTTATTTTAGCATGCAGTAAACGAGGTTCAAGGGAGGAACGAATACATACATCCCGAACATCATCGGTAATGATGCATCCACGGCACCAACTAGGGCTACCAACCAGATTTTATCCCACACGGGAAAAGGCATCCTCGTAACATGGCTTAGAATCATCTTTCCTACCTGGTGTGCGAACTGCAGTCCCCAGGAACACATCACGGGAAGAAGCAAAGGGGAGTACAACAAGCTGGAAGTCTTCGGTAAAGGTTGGATCAGCCATAGAAGGTACGTGGACGGAAGAACGAAGAAGGGGATCAGAAGCAATAGTGGTTGGAGCTTCTTCTTGAAAGATAGATCCTGCATACGGGCCGCTTTGCGGACGTTGTGGCATGATGTTAAAATGTTAAACCCTAACCCGAATGCAGCAAAGATCATGAATGAAACGTTGAGTGGAATGTCGGAGAGGGGAATGGGAGGAGAATAGGAGGGGAAGGAGGGGAGAGAAGGGAGATGAGTGCGGGTGAGATAGGGAATAGAAGTTAAGAAGGGGAAGAAGGAAGAAAGGGGGCGGTCCCAGAACGAAGTACCGAAGATGCCAGTGAAAATGTAGATGAAGATAACCATGATGATTCCTTCGACTGGGCCGGAGAATATGCCGAGATAGAGTTGGCCTAGATTTAGAGAGAATGCACGCGTCAGGATGGGTCAAGAAAGGCAAGAAATGATTGAAAGCACGAACTAGTGTGGTATTCTTCCCATGTAGTCAAATAAAAGTTGGCGTGTGTTACAATGAGGGAGGCGACAGTCCACCACGACTTGCCAAGATTAAGTGCATGTAGGCTGAGTATGACTTCCAACTGGAGGTGCAAGAGCGTTGAGGAAAAACAAAAATGCAAGCCAGGTGGGTCAAGATTCTCACAGTCGTGTTTAACGCGTCACATCCTGATAATAGTACAAAAATATCGCTAAGCCTAACGCAGCACGGCTAAGCGATGCAAACGATACGTACCGTGATCGAACATCTCACCCAGAGGGCCAGCCATACCAGTCCTTCTTGCCTGTTTGCTTTAACTCGGTCATTTCAGCTCTCACACTCTCCTTTCCCAGGAAAAGAGAGATAGAAAGCGAAGAGTCTTACCCGTCTATTGCGTCTAGGCTTTGATACGCAAACAAGCCAACTGCCCACGTAAAGTAGAGCCAGTTTGGGGGAGGCGATGGGGTGCCTTCTTTTGAGGTAAGGTATTCAGGGTCGTAGTAGAGGAAAGAGAGAAAATTGCAAAGGACGATTAAAAGGCCGGTGAGCGTGATCTGGCAGGTTTAAAACGTGAGATACGGAAGAGGATGGGTTGACATGGGATCGGGTGGCGTTGGACGGTAGCGGGGACATGTAGCGGAGACACATACAGTGTTTGGAGCGACACTACGTGGCCAGAGCGTAATAAGCCAGTTCCAGTAGGGAGCCAAGACATAACGTGATAAAAGAGACTTGTCAACTCCCTTGTAAGCGTATTTTTCTAGATTGTCGAGGTATCGAGGAGGTATATAGCCCATCCTCCGGATCCCTTGTCTAGGTGGTGTCTATGAGAAATTTCACCGGGAAGAACGGAAGGTTGACGAAATGACACGTGAGAAAGTTGGGAGCACGTTCGTCATAAGTGTGACATATGTGTGACATGCCGAAATGACTGACCCAGGGGCTTTTCTCTTGCCACAACAGATATATGGCTAGCTTTTGGGTATGGGAGGGATATTTTATACAGTATCTACAAATTCAGATGTAGAAGTTTTTACCTGGGGTGGTAGGTGTATGTCTGCTAGCAGATTGCCTGCCAAATGTCACTCTGTCACTGAGGTTTAGCTTGCAAGGAGTGTACAGCACTCCAGGTCCATCAGGCTGGCTTGGTGAAAGGGAGAAGGATGTTGAGTCTTACATCCTCTACAATCTGTATAGAACATATATTCCTGCTGTCATGCTCAGAACCATGCATCTTCACCTCCCATTTCACTAAATAAACCAGTATTTTCAGGGTTCTTGTTATGAATAACAGCCCCATTTCATTTTCTCTATGCATGTCTCTCTTGACTACTTACATCATCCCATACTTCCCCTAGCTATATCATCCTCTTTAACTTAGGTTAGGTTTCTGTTTCCTTGGTTATGGCCTTTGTTACAACCAAATGAATGGACAACCATTTTCTTTCCTTTTTCTTTCTAAGTCCCACTTTACATTTGTTTACCAA
>AYNK01004696.1:0-26729 GCA_000497225.1 Amanita jacksonii TRTC168611 | reverse complement strand
TAGCGGCGTGTAGGTTGGCCAGATGGCAAGTGCCCTTACGTCATGTGAATGTAGGCGCCTGCTACACGCTTGCACCCATCGACTTGAAGGACCTTGTAAGCCCAAAGGACCTTTATCTGTACTCGTAATTTTGATCAACGTAAACTGGGTAACTTTTTGGTCGACTCCTGAAGTGTAGATAGTTTTGCCTTCCTAATTGGAAAAAATGATAAAAATTCACGAAATGGATCAAACAACCTCCTTACAGGGTCTATTGCCATGCAGAGCACGTCTGCACCATGTGCCTTGAATGTCTGGAGCTGCGTACACGTCCGCGAGTCCCAGAATTTGACCGTGCCAAGGGAGTCGCCGGATACTATGGTACCATTTCTGAAAAAATAGAAAAGCTGAGCGAGTGACCATAGGGATGAACTGAGTGACAAACGCTAAAGTCCCCACTGTCCATACCAGAGTACGGTCTCCTCTGATTTTATCAACCACCATGCGATCTATCACCCTGCCCGTAGTAACATCCCACTTTCGTAAACTGCTGTCTGATCCACCGGTGACGAGCCAAGAGTCAGTCCAGTCTTCATCGTCATCATCATCATCATCATCATCACTCGTTTCTTTCTTTTTTGTCCCTGTACGGGTTCCCGCTTTTTGTGGAGGCACAGGTGGTCCCCAAGCAATACTTAGCATACGGCACTTTACCCTGTCGAAGCGGCGGAGGTGGGTCAAGGTATCATTCGCTACCGAAAGTAGGCGGACCGTGCCATCCTCGCAACCGACGGCAAGAGTAGTCAATGCTGGATTCGCTGCCATGCACCAGATAGCACCTCCTTGAGAATTTATGGTCCTCTGCTTGGGGGTTTAGGTAAACATCAGCCTAACATGAAGAAATCGCACCCTCATGGAGCCGCGGATAAGATCCCATTCGATGAGCTCGCTCCCCCCTCCAGAACTGAAAAGTCGGAAATCTGACCAAGATGGACTGTCGCCCGGCCCAAAATCATCCGGATGTTGAATTATAAAAGCTAATGAATCTACTTTTGAAGGGTAGAATCCCGGCAATGTCTTTAAACGGGTTTCAGTATGATTACTTGTACATAGAATCGGGACATACTTTCCTAACGACCCAAGCCTGGGCCGACTGGAGATCTCCTTTATTTCCGGTCCATTCTAAAAGGTCTATATTTCCGTTCGCGTGACCTACAGCGAGTGTACCAAATTTGACGTGAGATTTAGAGGGATCGGAACTTGTTTTGGCTTTGATACTCGGAATAAGGGAGGGCGGAAAAGCTAGTGCTGTGATTGCTGAGGGTGTGTAGTCGACAAACCTGCACCTATGAACGGTGACGGTGGTTGACTCGACCATGATTATCGCAAACGCGTCGGTGGCGTCCAAAACTTTTTTTTTCGTAAATGCAATCACACAACGTGACGCGAACCTTGGTTCCTCCTTCATCCGCATAAAACAGCCTCTTCACTCTTGCTACACAAATGTCATTCCTAGGAAGGGGCGGGAGTCCTGGAAACAATGCTGGAAGCGTCAACTCTGAAAAGGTTGATATGGCAATCACGGAGTCCGTCCCGAATTTCCTCAACTTTGTTGTTCCCTCTGTTCTTACTCCTGCGTTTTTTTTCAGGCTTGACACCGTCACAGACTTCTTTAATAGAATGGTCAAGTTAGTGATACCTTCGACTTGCACACTCAAAATTTCTCAACGGTTCCCTTAGCTCATGTTATGCAAAATGCATAACTCAACGTTTCGTTGAGGGTGACCTCACCAAAGGCGAAAACGTCTGCATTGACCGTTGCGTTTCGAAATACAACGAAGTACAAAAGAAGGTTGGCGAGAAGCTACAGGCAAGAGGGGCTGCTGGTGCTGGAAGCGCTAGCACGTTCGGAACAATATGATCGTGCTCAAGTTCATAGATTTTTGCATAGTTTATTAGTATTCATTAATAGCATCATGCAATAAGTATCGAAAAAAAAACGCGGCTGTTCTCATTTCAGCAACGCTATGCCGCGGGCTTTCCAGTGTTGACGCGTTGACGTTGACGTTGAGAATGGGTTATATTTACGCGCTCGGTCTTGCCAAAGTTGGACGGGTGAGAAGATCTACTACCCCGCGCCCACAAAGTGGACTGGGTGAAGCTCCCATGTTAAAAAAAAACATACACGCGCGAGGAACGTGGTTTTTTTGGAAGCACCGAACTGGATAGGGTACGACGCGATGACAAGTGTGTATCATTGATTTGAAAGGATATTGAATACTTTGGGGACGGCTGGCTATATACGGGGCCACTTGAAGCGAGGGTATACGATAGCTATTTCGCGGCGCCCGGGAAACATTCTGCCATAGTCTTGGAGTGTTTATTCTGGGAGTGCTCCTCCAGGCTAAGTCGGATAACGACAACTTTCACTAGCCACGAAATGGTCATTGGTGTCAGTCACTTACGCAGGTGCCCGTGTGGTAATCAGCTATACAATACTTAGTCTACAGTGATCCTTGTGGTGGGGCAAGATACTTACGAAAGAATGCCTGCATACCGAACAGACGATCGATTTAGAGGCTTCGTTTATTTTCAGTTGACTTTTGCCGCCTTTGGGTGCATTCTTATCGGCATTGCGTTCACGCTTCTGCTGGGCTCTCGCACCCTAGAATCACGGGCGAATGAGGTTCTATTAATGAGTAATGGTGACGTGGTGGTGTGGACATACGTTTCCCATGTCTGGTGCAAAGCGGAGGGTAGAGGGAGATCCGAATTGGAATTAAGATGTTCTCACGCATCCGACAGAAGCAGATTAGATCTGAATTGATAGAACCTGCCCATATGGCTTACAAAAAGTCCCGGTCAGTCGTCCCACCCATCGAGCACGCTGAAACTCGTAATGATTATCCGTAATCGGCCCATTTGATTTGAAAATAAATTGCCCCGTATGTCGTTGAGCAAGGGTATATAGTGTAGCTACGAAATTTTGCGAAAAAAAAAAAAAGTACGCGCTTACCTCCATCCACGGCCGTGTTTTGACCACCACGTCCCTATGGCTCCAAAAATTACTGAAATTTTCGACCAGGTTAGGGTAGACGTCTTGTCTGAGAATCCTGCACAAGACAATGCGTTCAAGCGCAAGGAGATCTCTCGGACTTTTGCTTGTGAGTTATCTAGTTGTCGATACAACTGTTGATCATATCTCTATCGTTGGCAGCGGACACTGTCACAGGTTTGTGGATTTCCATTACCGGTGTTGATTTGAACTTGATAGTAACAATAGTACCGACTGACGCGATGTTCGAGTATGCCAGACAGGCCACTCTTGGTGACGACGTTTATTACGATGCTACTACAGCGTATGTTACGGGTGTTCATTTATCACTGTGTTTCATGTTAACGTGGGGCCATCAATGATAGGGCTTTAGAAGCTCATGTCGCAAAGCTTACTGGAAAGGAGGCTGCCCTGTTCATGCCGTCTGGTACGGCATCGAATCAGATTGCCCTGAGGACGCATCTGAAGCAGCCTCCGTACAGTATTGTATGCGACCAACGTGGACACATACACAAGTACATTGTCAGACCCGCATTCCATTTTGATCACTTGTCTAAGAGCTTTCCTTTTCAGATACGAAGCTGGCGGGACGGCTTTTCATTCTGGAGCGACTGTTGTGCCCGTTCTTCCCTCCAACCGTACGCGCTTTCGTGCATAGGAAAGCACAAAACTCACCAAGTGACTTATAAAAAGAACACCACCTCACGCTCGCAGATATTGAGCAACATATCATTACGGCGAAGGACATACATTTGTTAGTGCATCTAAAGCAAACACGGGGGTGGTGTTAGGGCGTTAACGGAAATAAAAACAGCGCTCCGACGGAACTTATTGCCCTCGAGAACACCCTGAACGGCACCATCTTCCCTCAGGATGAAATCATTAGGATATCGAAATATGCCCATTCTCTCGATATCAAGATGCACCTTGACGGTGCTAGAATCTGGCACGTCGCCGTTGAGACGGGAAAATCGATCCAAGAATTGTGTCAACCCTTCGACTCCATCAGTGTTTGCTTCAGCAAGGGTTTGGGTAAGAATCTCTCTCTCTCTCTCTCTCTTCGTATATCTGGGCTCGTACCGAACGCCATTGCTAGGTGCCCCAGTTGGTTCCTGCTTGAGTGGTCCGAAGCAGTTCATTGAGAAAGCACGGTGGTTCAGAAAGTTATTTGGTGGTGGCATGCGGCAAACAGGATTCCTTGCCGCTTGCGCGGCGCATGCTTTGACTCATCATTTCCCGCAGCTCCCACGCGTACACCAGTTGGCTAGAAAACTTGAAGCTGGGCTCGAAGAAATGGGTGTCACTATAACAAGTAGAGCAGAAACTTGCATGGTCAGGGCCCGTCTGTGCTTCAGACGGCTTACCGTTTATTGATCTACATTAGGTTTTCTTCGATCCCTCGCCTATTGGCCTTGATTGTGACGAGATCGTCAGGAGGGCTGCTGCGTTGCCAGAACCTATTTTCCTTTTTGGTATGAGACTTGTAGTTCATTTCCAAACAAGCGAGGAGGCGGTCACTGATTTATTGAAACTGGTGGGCGAAATGGCTGAGGAAAAGCGGGCAGCTGGATTTGTGAGGCAGACGAAGAAAAGTTCTTTGTTTAGCGATGTGTATGTTCGGCAGAAGTTGTAGACGCGTGCTAAAAATAGCTTGGAACCTGCGCGCTTTGTTTTGCCAGCTTTCGCGTCTGGCCCTTCATGAACTCGGATGATTGGTTTGAGGACTTTGATGATGATGCTCTTCAAGAAATCGACGCCATTGAAGCTGCAGCAATCTCGAATTCAACAATGGGCCAAGCAGGCCCGGATGGCCATGGCCGCAGTAATCGGCCAACCTCTACCGTGAAAAGGGACTCTTCCTTCGATATCACCTTCGACATAGACGAGAGCGAACTTCAACAGTTGGATCGTCACGTTGCCAGCTTGCGGGAGAACAGCACGCGACCCGTGTTTAACAGGGTAAACTCAACAAATAACACTCGTCAGACGACGTTGGACGGCGGTTTTGTAACCTCACCAAGGAAGGGTTCTCAGATTTCACGGTCTCAAATGCACAGGGCAAAGCCATCCTCAAGTAACGTCCCTGACCATGTAACTTCAAAGACGAAGAAATGGGATCACACCGAATTTGCAAAGACAGGGCTTAAACCGTCGAGAAAGTCCAAGGGTAAGAAGAAGGCGGTTGACCCTGATGGCTGGGACGAACAGGAGGATGAGGAATTCGATCAGTTTCCAGCACCGTTCATCCCGAGTAAGTCCTGTTGCCTTTGATATGTGTATGTTTCTAATGTCTCATACAGTTGGGTGAGTATGCTTTGGCCTTCAATTTCCGATACTGAGTGAAACAACAATGTGTTGTGTAGCCCTGTCTGTAATCATGTTTCGCTGTTATTGCGTCTCGGCTGATAGCTGCAACAGCCTCCTCCCATGAAATTGGTTCCCGACCTCTTGGAAGCCAAGCACTGGCTATATCCACTGAACAAACCAAAGCGTGATTATCAATTCAACATCGTAAAGCGTTGCTTGTTCGAGAATACACTCGTTGCTCTTCCAACGGGTCTGGGTAAAACATTCATAGCCGGCTGTGTAATGTTGAATTGTGAGCAAGTCAACTTCTCCTCAGAAGATTTCGATTCTCACTCGTATCTGCCAGACTATCGGTGGTTCCCCGAAGGAAAGGTGGTGTTCGTAGCGCCTACGAAGCCGCTTGTCGCCCAGCAAATTGGCGCGTGCCATAAGGTATGCGGAATACCGGGCACCGACGCGGTGGAGTTGACCGGTGCGGTGCTCAAACATGTTAGGGCTAAATACGTGAGGATCTGGTTTATTTGTCGACCATCCAGGTATTGACGGGCTTTTGCCAGTGGAGTGAAAAACGCGTTTTCTATATGACTCCTCAAACCTTTCAAAACGACCTTGCTGGAGAGATTTGTGACGCAAAGGATATCGTCCTTCTAGTAATAGGTACCGACGATGTACCTTCTTGGTTGCTGTGTGATAATAACCATTGTAGACGAGGCACACCGTGCCACAGGCGGATATGCATACAATCAAGTAGTGCAGTTTCTCATGGCAAAGAACCCGCACTTTCGCATCGTCGCGCTCACCGCCACGCCTGGTGGCACCCCCGATGCAGTTCAGAATCTGATCGACGGTCTCCACATAAGCCACGTTGAGATTCGGGATGAGAATAGTCTTGACATCAGGCCGTATTTGCATGAAAAGGTTATATTTGGTTGCTCTAATTCGGTATTCGAAGGTAATTGACCCCACAATGTAGAGCGTCCAGCAACATGTGCTATCCATGAACGAGGATGTTAAACGAGTCGCGGAGTTACTTGTAAAAGTGATGGATGTGAGCCGACCATGCATACATTGTGCTTCACGGGGCTGATGTTTAGATAGCCGCTCACGCAGCAACTCCAGAAAGCCGGGATTTTTGTTGGTAATAATCTGATGAAAATGCATCCTTACGCGCCACAGGCGAAACAACAAGTCCTACAGCCACATCAGAAATGGGCCTATCTTCCATTAACTAAGTTGTCTACCTTGGCAAGAGGGATGGGCTATCTGGTTTGTAAAACGTTCAAATTTATGGCCCTGTGGTTAAAATCAATGTCCAGCTAGAAGGCACAATGGGCATGTGTTACAGCTACCTCCATGCTCAGATAACCGAGGAAGAATCACCAGCAGCACCCAGCATGGATAACAATAGTAGCCCAAAGAAGAAAAGTGCGACACCGAAGCGGCGAAAATCGAAGATTAAATGGCGAAACGATTCAAATTTCATGGCTGTGATCTCTGAATTAGAGAACCAGCGTTCTCGTGGCTTTCAGATGCATCCTAAAATGGATCTATTGAAGAAGCTATTAGTCGACTATTTTGAAAAGAGAAAGGGGGAAGACGAAAATGAGGAAGGAGGCGCGTCGAAAGCCATGATATTCGTTACCTACCGGGAAGCTATAGATGAGGTTGTGCAAATGTTGGATGCCCATCGACCACTAATTCGCGCGAGCAAATTCGTGGGACAAGGATTCGATAAACAAGGGGCGAAAGGGATGGCCCAGAAGAAACAACTCGAAGTCGGTGTTCAGGGCAGACTACAACATGTTTATTCATGCTAACCTTTCATAATTACAGATTATCCAACAGTTTCAATCCAATGAATATAATGTTCTTGTGGCAACGTCCGTCGGTGAGGAGGGGCTTGACATTGGTGAAGTTGACTTCATCGTTTGCTATGATGCCCAGAAAACGCCCATCCGCATGGTATGTGATCATCATTCGTTTAACTGAATACCTCTCAAGTACGTATTAGTTGCAGCGAATGGGTCGTACAGGACGCCAACGGAATGGGATAGTTCACGTCCTCCTTGCTGAAGCTAGAGAGGAGTTCAATATGGAGCAGGCAAGAGCCTCATATAAGGAGGTACAGAAGGCTATTTGGCGTGGAACTCAGTTTGAGTTGTATGGCGATGTCGAAAGGCTTCTCCCTGCGCACATCAAGCCACAGTGCCTGGAGAAAGAGATGGAAATTAAGCCATACGTACCTGAACAGCCGTATGACAAGAATGCAGGGAAAGACAATACCAAGGTCGCCAAAGCCAAACGGAAGAGGAACGATGACATTGGATGTTACTTTCTTGTTGGCGCAGGCAATGGGTTTGTTCGCGCGTCAGAGCTTACCGTCAAGGGCGTAAAGAAAAGAAAAACGGGTACTTCTCAATCAACTAAAGCGGGAAAAAAAGGCTTTGACGAGCAAGGCGTCGATGATGATACTGACATGGACTTGGAGTCGGGCTTGATCATGCCGACGCAACGCAGGACCAGGTCTTCCGGCCCACCGAGACCGAAGGCCGAGAAGAAGCCAAGGCTGCGGAAAGCCGCTACATTGGGTAGCGAGAGCAAGTGTGCCACGGCAAAGAAGGGAGAAGCTGCTAGGGGGTCCACCTCAAGTCAATTCTCCCAGCTAGGGAGAGATGATTCTGATGACATGGAGATCGAGCGAACTTCATTGTTGTCGTCGAGTCCAAAAAGGAATGGGCGGGAACAAACCAGCGGCTCAGAACCGGGTCCCTCTACAGATCCGTCCCAGAGTTCGCCGAAAAGCGCTACGCTAGCTGGAAGCATCCCGCCCATTCCTTCGCCCATCGAGATCGGTGATTCTGATGTCGAGATAGTCAACGACAACTCCTCATCTCCGTGTCGGCCGCCTCCAGCGGATCAACGTACTGATCAAGATCTGGGCTGGCTAGTAGCTGACGACGATGAAATGAACATTCACATCGCATCATCTTCGCCCATTGCTACAATGAATAAACCGGGATCTTTGGATATTGACAGAAAATTGGACGAGTCAATAGAAATTTTAGATGTGCCCGTTCCGGCTAAACCCGCTATACAAGGTAATCTTGCGACTCAGAGTAACGAAAGCAAGTCGATACGCGGGTCCACCAATGAAGCTTCAGAAGATCCTGCTATACGATGCGGGGAAAAAAGATCAAACATGCCTCCACCTCATCTCCCCACTCGGCTCATTCCCTGCCAGTCTCCTGATGCACCTGTTGCAACGTTTCCAATAAAGAAGGCCGGTCAAGTCAGAACTAAGAACGGACCCCTTGACGCAGATGGTTACTCCTCCCCTACAGACGAGGTGCCCTTGAAACGCTTGCAACGACGTCAACGTACATCAACCCCGGTACGGAAGAAGAGAACAAAAGGAAAGTTGACGGCCCTTGAGGCACAACATAATCCACTTTTCGACGTGGCAGCCGATCACTCCGGCGACGAGATCAGTGAAGGTGCCTCAAATGGCGAAGAGGATACAGAAAGCGAGACGGATAGAATGTTTATCAGGGATTCACCCCTGACTCAAGTGTCCACTTCATATGACCAGAGCCTGATTTACCGTCAGAGTTTGCTCAGTCAGGCATCAGGAAGTATTGATATGCCTCAGTTTGCAAAGGCACCCTCGAGGTCAAACCTGTTTCACCCCAGCAGAGCACCGATGCCTGTTCATCCTTCAAGCTCCCCTGCAAGAGGAGAACACGGGTCGGACGACTATGAATTTGGGAGTTTCGTGGTACCCGATGATGTTGTGTAGATATAGATCAGCGTGAAATTGTTATGTGTCACGTGAGATAAACTAATAAGAACGGAGTGGAGGTTGTCAAGCCTTGCGCAGTGAACGCCATGTCAGCAAGCACAATAGCGAGATGGAATGCCATTTCGATGACCAGGGATGATCACGACTTAAAGGTACCCAGTCTCTCTGCTATTCATCTCTGCGACATTGGTTACCTCGTTCTACCTTGGTTCCTTTTTTCTTGCTCTTCCAGCGCCCAAGACCCGACGAGGACCCTGACGCTGCCAACGACGGGGGACGCGATGACATTGACGATGACATATCCATCACCTCCCGGTCTCCCTCCGCGGAACAAATGGATGTCGATGCACCGCCGCAGGATAGCCTTTCAAAATACGACGAATACCATCGGGGAGCGGAGCGAGATGTCATAACCGTCGATACCCGTATCAAGTCTACCAACAGGGGCTTCATGATGCTGGCCAAGCTCGGATGGTCCGAGGGACAGCCTCTCGGCTTGTCGGGGGAAGGTAGGAATTACCGCAACGTTACCTGGGTTTTCTTAGCGCTGTTCAAGGCCGTGTTGATCCTATCCCTTTTGCCGTAAAGAACGATCTTACTGGTCTCGGCAAGACCAACCAAGATGTCCGCATGATCGAGACAACCGTGGCACAGCGGCGCGAGCTAGATTCGGAACGCCAACAAAAGGAGACGGATGAACAGCGAAAAACTCGCGAGGTTAGTGCCTAATTTTAGGCAAAAGCGTGCTACGCATTGATCTCTTCTTCTAGGAGGACGTCGCCCGTCGCACAGCCCTTCAATCTGAGATTTCCAGTACTCTACGCCACTTTTATTGCACGCTCTGCGATAAGCAGTTCAAAACGGTCACTCAATATGACGAACACACTAATTCATATGCCCATCACCACAAGGCTCGGCTAAAAGACATGCAAGCCAATGCTCGCATCGTGCCAAGGGAAGAGCTAGATAAACGAAAAGAAAAGGAGCGAAAGAGGGAAGAAAAGGAGCTACGGAAGATTGCAGCAGCCAACGGCATCAGGATGGCCAGGCCCGCAGCAGTTGGGACTCCGCCCAGCACCAGCACCGGCGCAGTCGTGGAGCCTGCTACGCCCATAGATGCGCCCAAGAAGTCAAGTGGCTGGGTATCACTTTCAGCCTCAAGTGAAACGCCGTCGTCAGGATTCAAACGTGCTGGATGGTCTACCGTTAGTGGGTCTGCTCCAATGCTGGTAACAGCATCTCCTCCTTCACCTCCATCGCCGCGATCCACACCCCCTCCCCCTCCTAGTGGCGGACGTTGGCAGGAAAGAATCCCTCCTGAGTCGGCTGCGAGGTCTTCGGCGCCATTGTTCAGGACAGGGGGCTGGACATCTTTAGATGCAACTTCGGCTCCTATTTCATCTGCGGCGCAACTATCTCTGCCTTCTATGCCCCCCTCTGCACCGCCACGGCTACCATCGCCTCCTCGTCCTTCTGGATCATGCACAGCCGGTATTTCAGCACCGGTTCCTGCTGAACCAGTTAGATCAGGGTGGCAACAATTCAAACAATCACGACCCAAGCGACCACGACCCTAGGGTTTGAGACTAAAACTACATTCTCAGTTTGGGTTATCTTAACAATACAATTTACTCGAGTTGGGAATGTTCTCATCTGATTGCAATACTATTTCAGTAGAATATACGTAGCTACAGTGGGAGACGGGAAATTTTCTTAATTGTATGTCTGGAATAAGTAATTTCAGTAAGGTTTCGCCAAGAAGGGAAGGGAACGGCGCAAGAATGCGAACAATAGTTGGGTGTGGATATGGTAGCGATAAACTTGAGGGTAAGGTGAAGGAGAGGACGACCAAGCAGGCGACAAAGATCAAGAAAGTCCATGTAACGTTCAGGCTCTTTCACTCAGAATCGCTACCAGAGCTGTCTGACGCCGAGCTTGAGTCCGATGAATGATCACTATCCTCTGCTCTTCTTGCAGGTGGGGGTACCATGCCAGTCGAGTTTTGCTCGAAGAGTGCCATACGCTGTTCTAGTTGTCGTATTTTCTCGGCTTCCACGTCTTCATCCATGCTCTTTCGCTTTAGCCCACCAGTGCCTGTGCCCTTCCCCCGACTCCGCTTTGTTGGGGCTGCACGCATTGGTCGGATGACAAAGTTGTATAGCTTAGTGAGCACCGATGCTGGCAGGCAGTCTATCTCGAGTTCAATTTCTTCGTTGCTCTGCTTGGAGGATTAAATCAACCTTCAGCGCGAATAAGATTGGTGCTTACATCCTTGATTTCTGGGACACCTTCATGAATGATGTTGATGACCTTCTCTAGCTTGCTGCCGTCAAGCTTACCAATGGCCTCGCTCAGGTCCTTCTTCTGCTCAAATGTCAAGACGTCATCGTCGGCGACTGGCTTTTTACTCTTCTTTTTCGATGACGCCTTTGTCTTGCTTGAAGATTTGGAATTTGAAGTGGGATGTGCCTTCTCACGATCCTTCTTCTTTTTCTTGTCTTTCGGTAGCTTGGAGCCCTTGAGGGCAGCAATGCTACCCCGCATGGTCTCAATTTGGCTTTCCATCATGGCAATGGTCCCTACATTATGTTAAGAATGACCGAGAATAGGGCCAATGTAGTCGCGCTTACGCAGTCGATCCTCCTCGGTATCTTCATCTTCATCATCCTCCTCCTCCTCACTAGCTTCGTGGATAGGAGGGAGATTCTTCCATTTATCATCAAAAATTTTCTGGAGTTCGATGCCAGCTTGATTAACGGGTGTTCCAGCCGGATTGAACGTGAAACAATTGCGGATCATCAACTTGAAATCTTCCCAGAATTTCTGTGAAGTAGAGTATTCATGATTGTCGAGTTTTTTACGCATCGTGGACAGATCCATGGGTCTCTTGATCACTTTGGGATATGTAGGCAAGTCAAGCTTTACCCAGTCTTATTTAACCCATGTAAGTTTCCAACATTCACGGTGGCTTAATCCATACACTCACCAACAGGCTCGTAAAACGGACTTGCGATCGTGTAATGCTGTTTACGATGAAGGTCCGTCAGAATTTTGCTGCAAAACTTGAGTTGTTCGGCAGTCCCGTCATCCTTGGCACGCTTGCCCTTCCGCTGTTTTCGAGGTACGTCTGCATAAGGTAAGTCCTTTGGCGGTGGTGGATGAATTTCTCGTTTGGGTCGACCGATATTCTCTTGTTCCGACCGGCGAATGATAGGCACAGAAGTCGAAGCTCGCCTTACGGGTACTTTCTTAGCTGGAGCAGGGGCTGGTGCTGGCGGCGGAGGTGGTGTTGCAACCTTCTTCGGTGCAGGTTTTGGCTAAACAATATTGCTTAGTTGTCTTTCCATCGAAGTTAGCGAGGAGCACGGTTTACCTCAACTGCTGGTGGCATCTGCTTTATTTGCTTATCAAAAACCTCTTCGACGCGTTTACCCATAAGGGATATGGCATGATCTGGACCATTGAATGCATAACAGTTTTGGAATATAAGGCGAACGTCGGAAATAAATTCATCCGCATTGAAGTAACGTGGGTTCTGAGGGTTAGGGTCAGGCTTTGCTAGGTTAGAAGAAGCTAGCTTCCGCTCTATCGTCGCAAAATCCATGGGATTCTTGATAATTTGTGGGTAATGGGGAATGTTTAATGCGACTGGATCAACTGGTCGCAGGAAAGGACTTGCGTCCTTGAGCTTCTTTAGAGACCGAACAGTTGACTGGCAGAACCGGAACTGGGCCGTGTTTAAAGTGGAATGACCGGTAAGCGGAGGACGGGACGCAGTGGCGGAAGGGGGAGGACTGTCGGTTACCGATGGAGGAGGGGGAGTGGCAGACTTGAGTCGATGCGGTACATAAGACACGCCTGAATTAGCACGCCTATCCTGGCGTACAAGAAAGGACGGGGGCTTACATGTGCCAGCGATGCCTTATCGGCGTCTGCATGCATTCTAGCCCTCTTCGCTGGCGGTGGCTTGTCCTCCTCGTCATGGGCGGGAGAAGGACGGTTCGACGGTGGTACATCTGCCTGAGATCCATCAGCAGAAGCCTTGGAGGACTCGGGCGGAGCTTCAGGCGTAGTAGCGGAACTCTGCGCATGCACATCGTCCATGACGATGTCACCGTTCACGCCATGGTGATGAGATCCATTCTGTTGCGCGTTGGGTAGGGGTTCTTCTGCCATTTGAACATCTTTCAAGAGCTCGCCTGGTGGAGGGGGTGGTGTGCCATTTGGAGGGTTGATAGGGATAGAGGCTGTAACACGTAATCAGGAAGCGAATACGCGCGTAACCCAAGGGAAGGACATACCTGGATCAACGGGAGTACCTATCTGTGCGGCTGTAGACGCGTTCTCAGACTTGGATATAGGATTGATTGGCTTGATGGTGGAATGTTCATTACGAACGTCGCTCTCTTGCTCGTGATAGTCGATATCAATCTTGACATCAGGCGTGAACACGGAAACGGGGGTGTTTGGAGAGTCTGTCGCAGGAGAAAGGGGGTTGGGAGAGGCGCTGAAGCCATTGACTTTAGTACAAGTACCGTTGAGGGCGTGGTCACCGTTGATGGAGTTGTGGTCGGGTTGATGGTCGGGGTGCAGAGGGGAATCTAGCGACGGAGCATGGTTCATAATTGGCGCGTGACAGTCACGGTGTGACAGAGCAGGTGGGCAAGGGAAGATTTTTGGGGAGTTAGGGGGATCGGAAGCTGGCTAGGTCTTTATAGCTCTCAAAATTTAAGGTTCAGATCTCCCGCGCAGGGGCCACCCTTCCCATTCTCCCTTTCCCTTTCCCTCCTCCCCCTCATTCCCTTCCTTCGCTTTTATCCTCGCTCTTTTATTCTGCCCTCACTTTACTTCTCCTCTTGCTCCTCCTCTTCTGCAGGCACTTCCGCAAAAACGGGCTTTGGCTGGTTTTCTTTCCAGGCTATTAAGGTTTCGGAAAACACCGCCACGTCAGTCATCCATCAACAAACACAGTCAAGCAAAAATTTCATCGGCACGTGATTGATGTTTCATTGCCGATGACTCAATGTGCAGAGTGCTGTCAAGCAACTCAAAGACAACTGACATACCTGAAGTCCATACTGGGTCCTCATCCGCCAACCTCGCATACCGAAGCAGCGCTTCTCTCGGCTGTAATATCAAAGAGCAATCAGTTTGAGTGTTAATGATAAGCGTGGGAAGCGTCGAGAAGGGAAACGAGCGCGTATCATGATCCATCGATGCTTGTGGGAGCTTTGGCCAAATTCTGCTAGACCTGCTACAGAGCCTCTAGCATACGACCGATTGCCTCCACAATTCACCACGAGGCTGCTCCTCGCCCAAATGAAACAAAGGTAATTACGCACGTCTTCGTCTCTCATTGTATCCCGCACAAGGTTCTGGACAATATGTTGTGTGGCGCTTGCCCCGACACGACCACCCTTTCCAGGTCCTGTAACGGGTAGTTCGGGTCTCCGACTCTTCTTTGGATCTAATCTGTCCTTGTCGCGCTTTCTCTTTGTTCCTCTTCCCGGATCTATGTCCCGATACATTGGCAATGCATGTGGAGTGATAATATGCGGTGCTGCAAGTGCGTCGGACATGTCTTCCACGGTGATCTTTCTCGGTGGCCCCTTGTTCAATAGCAATTTCGCTCCATTCAGTGAGGTAATTGGGGAGTACAACACGCATATTTGGCCATTGGATAGTCCTGTAATAATCTATTCCTGTTAATGTCATTGATTACGAATTCGTCCCCTGGCCACTGACCTGATTGATCTTGGGGTGCCATAGCACCTTGACTGGTGCTGCATCAACTTCCAACTCTTTCACAATTTCAAGATTTTCCTTTTTCAGGAAGAGTAGTCTGCCTCGACCACTTGATGATGCACCCGCGCCTGTGATAATATACTTGTCATTGGGACTGAAAACCGCATTGGTGTTTGGATAGAGCGTAGGTAGATCGGTTCTTGTTGCCAACGGCTTCTTGAAGGCACGTATATCCCAAACTAGAATTTCGTAAGGAAAATGGAAATGGACGGCAATTCGAAAATCACACACGCTTCACTGTATTATCACCCCCTCTCGTTAGTACTGTTCTCCCGTCGATGGAGAATACCATAGAACCCGTCTCCGTCTCTTTTGCATGAGCGTTCTCGATGCTCAAGTTCGGTCGTACAAAATTGGTATTCGTGTTCCATATATGTAGCGCCCCATCGATGCAAGCTGTGAGAACAAATATCAGGACATAAAACTGCCACATGAGCAAGACCTTACATGCCCCGATGGCGTTGCCATCCGGAGAGTACGTGCAAGCCACAATCTTTGTCCGCGCTCCTCTGTCTTTCGACTTGACGACGATGACCGTCTTTTGCTTCCTTTTGTTTTCTTTGTCCCATATCCTAAAACAAATCCGTTTAGTACAGTTCACTGGCTAAACAGAATGAACAGGACCCTACCGTATGGTGGAGTCTGCTGAGGATGTGATAAAGACCTTAGGGTCTTTCGGGTGCCAAGCGCAGCTAGTTACTTCACTAACGTGCCCACTATTCCCATCTTGTCAGTGGCGCTGCCTAGACATCACTTAGTGTACATACTTGGTATGTTTCATGTCGCGTATATACGGATCACCCTTTATAAAAGTAGCTCTGACTGTCAGGTCAGGGTATCCACTCCACAAGTCAACAAACCAATACGTACTTTTCTTCCCCGTCCCTGTCATACAATTTCGGCTGCAAATTTCCCGAAATGCAGAGAAATTCTTGCCCATCATTGGACCACCTCAGGTCACGGATCTGTCATGATGTTTCAGCAACACAAAATTGGTAAAGTCCAGGGCACCTACGTGGTAAGATCCCGCAGGTTCCCAGGTATGGAATGACTGGCACTTGTGGTCCATGCCTCCAAAATCCCATAACTTACAATCATAATCATGTGAGCCGGATACAATCCTGGCACCAGATGGATCAAGCGCAAGCGCCGAAATGACCTTAGTATGTTCTTTGAGGGGAACTTCATGGCTGATGGGAAAGTCCATGTCGCCGCTGTCATCTATTTCATCTGGGTCATATTCGGGCTCATCCTGTTCCTCTGCTGCATCAGCGGAAGGCGGTAACGGCCCATAATCATCCTCTTCAGGCATTGTTGCCTTTGGGGCAGATTCCGTAGAAGCAGCGAGCTCCGACTTGGACTCCGGCCCCACAACAGTAGTAGCAGAGTGCTTGTAGTATCGAGTCAGTCCGAATTTTGAATTTAGAATAAATGCTGGCTTACCTGTTCGCGCTTGTTCTTGTCGAAGCGTGCAGGGTCAAGTTCCCTTTTCTTCACTTGCTTCCCAAAGCCAGCAATACCCATGGCGGCCATAATATCTGCATCATTCATGTTGTGCAAGGATAGCCCTCTGGTGGACGTGAAGGGGGAAAGAAGAAATGCGAGTAAAAGTGAACGTGCAAGATGCTTGGAATCATGTGCATTACGTAATGATGTTCTCTAAAGTGTCGCCTTCAAGCTGACGCAAGTGGCCTCAGTGACATTCACTTTGAACCTGTGCAGTCCTTTTCCAAGTCATTGACTCTTCAGAAACACAAAGCCCAATGCTGAAACGGCAGAGACAAGCTACACCACCAATACCGAGTATGCCACTCTTGGAAGAGCCCTCGGCCCTAGATGCAGCGATAATGGAGCGGGAGCATAAGCGGAGGCGCACCACCCCATCAGCACCATCAGACAGCCCTTGGAGGTTTCTTAATGTCCCCAGGCCCATTACTTTCCAAGCAAACAGCAGCCAAGAGGATGCGAGGGCCTCCCGTCTGGATAACGAATACAAAGCAACAAATAATATCCTACGGGAGCTTCACACGCTTCACCAGCATCGCCTATTGTTTTCTACGCCCAGCGCAGTACCCATGCATGATCCTGCGTTGCAAGTAAGCCATTTATCGCCCCTAGCTCTCCCTCCTGTTGACCTCGTCATTGCAGCCAAAAACAGACATTCCATCTAGCCTAGAATGTTCAAGAAGAGCGGAAAATTCATATTTTGAAACAGATCCCGAACTGTCTCTAACCCTTGACGAACAAACACAAGTGAAAGAGCGATATGAAGAGACAAACAGGTATGAATAACGATTCACATTCGTGTGTCCCTCTGATTTAGTCTCGGCTAGATTACTCGGATCTGCATTCTTGTCGAGAAGAAGACAGCTTGGTTTAGATGGATTATACCCACAGTAGCATGTACGTTTCTTTTAATACCGCTATAATCATAATCAGTAAGCGAGGCAGCTACAGCATCTCTCTCATCATTGCATAGCGGTGGGACGCAAGGCATTCATACCATCCGCTTTCCGTCCTTCTACAGCATGTTGCAAGGACTGGCTTTACTTTTACCCATGTTGCACGTTGCATTCTGTACCATAGGTTTTCTTGATCTCTCTAATAGGTTCTATTATAACTACGCGGCATAGTTATCGGATGAACTCTGATACTTTTGTGACGCGCAAGTCAACGTCTCTTTCCAGCACATGACTTAGCTCGTCATTGAGAAGATCACCCATTGACCGATTGTCTCTCGAATAGATCCAATCGTCAGCTTCTTCAGAGTAATCATACCTTTTCGGGCCACTGATGTGAAATGTCAATACGTCCGGGAACGTCGGTGGGAAGGATAAGATCACCTAAAAGGCGAGGACAACCATATCTGCTTATTTGGAGGTTGCTTGTTGATCACATAGGTGCCATCTTCGCCTAGAACTAGCGTTAGGACACCACTCTGATATAACATGAGCTGCTGTGTCCTGGGAAATGTGTATTTTAGCACATACATGGTATTCAACCTCGTAGCTTGATCGACCCAGCGTGTCTAAGAGTTCTTCAATGGATCCAAGCAGTGTTTCCATTGTGGCGTCAGACAATTTGTGATATTGTTCCATAGTTAGATGACTAGATAGCGGCCGTCATCGTCGGAGCGTGCAAAACTGGACATAGCCGAACCTCTCATTAACATGGGGCGGTGGAGTTGTTGTAAGTCCTCGGAGGTGTCGAGGTCTAATGTTATGAGGCTGCGTAGGCCATGCTACAAACAGAACACTTCTGTACAGTTGACTTGGAACGCGTTTCAGTGGGACAGTGGAACAACGAGCAATGACACCAAAAGTTCGGGGTAGCATAGCAAGAGTCGGATGCCTTGAGTAAAAACCATATTTAGGGTTAGGTCTAGCTACGTTTGAACATGCAATGTCAATCACGTTGGCTTAATGTTTTCCTTCTCCACCCACTCTAGCCATGAACCTTTGTAATTATAAATGCTGTATAGAATAGGTTAGCAAGCTGAAACGTCAGCAATGAAGTAAGAGCCCACTTTGTGTAACCATTCCGTTTAGCAACGTCGCTGGCAGTGGAGCTCCGAGCGCCACTACGGCAGTAGAATATAACTTCCTGATTTAACTTTGGCTTCTCAAAGCCGTGTTTCGCCCTGAACGCCTCCTTGTTCAGGTGTAGTGACGCTGCGAGCGCAGAGAGCGGTACGTTGACTGCGGAAGGTATCATTCCTTGAATGACCTCATCCGGTTCACGAACATCAATAAGATATGTGTTCTTTGTATCGTCAGGTTGTGAGGCTACAAATCGCCATTATCGAGTTACCAACACACCGATGTAGGGCCCTGGGTCTTGGGCTTGAGTTCTTCGTAAGTCAGGATCCGCGCATCCCAGTCTCTCTGTAAATCATTAATTTTTTCGAGGATTTGTCGCCTCGCTTGTTTATCTGACAAATCTGAAGGGGTTTTTGACGAATTGAACCGCACACTTGGGGCGAGGACGGGCCGGAATGCGAACGCTGCATTCCTTAGGCAAGGTCTGGCAGCTGGCCCAAGGACGCGAGCTACCACGGGGCGATACATTGGTGAGATGTGTGTGTACAGTGATGCCGTTAGGAACACGTGTTTCGTACTGTTCCGGCAAATTCCCAAGTGCCAGACTCTATCCATGCTGAGCCATCCTTTCCACCTGGATTTTGCATGTTTCCGAAGTCTTCAAAATGAAATGCCAGCATGTCAGTTCTCCCCTTATATCAGCCACATATCCCGATTGGAACAATGGAACTGCCCCGGTTCTGGCACTATCTTGCCGACTCCCTATCACCGCTCATACATGGACAATCCAACCATCAAAACCACGCCTCAGAACACACCATCAATGATCGCAGCATTCGGGAAATTTTGCTAGTGCTTCTGGCGATCAACATACCTATTAAGACTAGATATCTGACTTGTAACACATCAAGGGGCTTTACGGAATCGCATTTGATGATTTGGCGGCCAACTCAACAAGAACTTTGGATCTCCGTCTCAGAAGGCTTCCTTACTTCCTTTTCTACTTCTTCCCAAGATTTTTATAGGACGTGTGTTTTCTCGGGTGTGAGAAGACGTAATGACGTGGTTGACCACGACTTCCAAGCACTCAGTCAAATCGAACCGCTTTTGCCTCTCAATCAAGACTAGTGCTGGCCACGTCACTGCACTTTTCATCTCATGTATCGCTGACATCACCGCCTTCACTTTTGCATTCCGACATTCGACATTATAGGCCAGCATAATAGCAGTTCAAGTAATATCACTTATCACTGCTCGGCATGATGGTCCCATATTTGCATTTCTCTGGTGGTGATTTCCTGTTCTTCAAGTTCTTGCAACCCAGCTCGGCCGGCGCGCTTGCCGCGGCCAGCATTGCACTCTTCCTCGTCGCCTTAATCGAAAGGGGCCTCGCTGCGTTGCGAGCCTCCCTTGAGGCTTACTGGAGCAGAAGGTTTGATTCCGTTCTCTCTCTCTCTAGTTTTGTTGACTCAAGTTGGTTTTAAGCGTGCTGAAACTGAGTTCGCTGGATGATACACTGTCAGACGATGGTAGTGATCATGATCGTATCTCCATTAGGTCTCTTTTGTATGCTTCGCGAAATGGCAAGGCGCCACCAAAAGACCCGCGTCGTGCAATTCCAGCCTTCATCCTGCTACATGATATCCTTCGTGGCCTCCTTTACTCTCTCCAAACGCTTTTGACATATACACTCATGCTGGCTGCCATGTAGGTGACCAAAGGCCAGAGATTCTGCTGCATAGGCTAATTGACTTATCCAAGGACGTTCCAAGCCGCATATATCATAACTATAATTGTTGGATTGGGGGTAGGCGAGGTGATATTCGGACGATTCCGTGCAGTGGAGGGGCACTCGAGCCACTAGCTTTGGAGAAAAATAATTTATTCGTGTAATATATCGTTGTATGATGTTTCCTGCCGAATTCGGTTTTCGCCTAGGTCATTATGGAGCGCAGGCTGTAGGCAGTGCTTGGCTCAGGGGCAGAATTACACCATCTCTATATCCTTAGTCGACAGGGCCTGCACCCACTATTTCCGTTCCTGTAATTGGTTTTGGGAACGACTGCAGTGGTTCTCTTAACACGAAATTAGCGCAAGCATGCAGAGGGGAAAGATCGGACCGCACTCTCTGATATCCCAAATATCTTCGCTGCTCCTGTTCACTCGACGCCCTGCCCACCATTCGGCTCTCCGGCGGATCCACGCATCCCTGCGTTCTTCTGGATGTAATGACTTTAGAGTGAGGCAAAACTTGAAATCATCGAGCTTTTCGGAACAATCCGGGCTAGAGCCATATCTGTAAAGTGACTTGACCTGGGAGCGGATGACTGGACCGAAGTTAATATAGCACCGAAAACAGTTAAGCCGTTGGGCGCTGTTCTTACCGTTGCACGATAAAAATGTATCAAAAAGGCTCATGCAGCTCGGAATGTCGTCAGGAGTAGGATAGAGTAGGCGCAGGTGGGCCTCCTCTTGCTTCACTGCCGCGATGAAGTCGGGCTTTGACATGCTTGAAGAAGATCAAAAACGTGAGCGCAGCCCGGGACCTTTTGAACTGCGCTCAACTTGGAATCGTACCACCAAGTATGCCCTATCCTTTCAGAAATCAGCCGCTGAAAGGCCTTTATCTCTCGTATGAGATTGCAAGTACGCTCTTTGTGCGGCTTCCCTGGTGGATCCTGCGTGCAATACCAAGGTAATTCAGCGTTCTGGCCTGGGCGCCTTCTTAACTCTCGTACTCAGATCTTGGCGGCCTCGACAATCATGGAATTTGGCACGCGTGCTTCAAGTCAATACTCTCCGGCATATTATTTATGTGACTTCTCAGTGGGTGCAATGAATCATCACTGGTATAGGGTTGTGTAGACAGATCCGGTTAGGACCGGGCCAGTTGGTCCCAGGGTACCAGACTACCGCGCTATTGAACCCGACGTAGGAGAATACGGTGTTTGGGTGGAAGCCGTCCCAGAACTTCTCAATGACGAACTCCAAGCTTGGGCAGACATCGCGTCAGTCAAGCCAATCCGTATTCCTGGCTACTGGATGCACAAAGATGGGTCTGATATCAAAGTCGCGTCTCCTCCCATCCCAGGGGAGAAAATTTACTATCATCTCCACGGAGGTGCATATACTCGTGTCTCCGCACATCCATCACAGGTGACGTCCCTGATGCCATCCGGGATTTTGCAACTGGCAGATCCTGTTCACCGGGCGTTCAATATCGAATACCGCCTGTCCTCCACGAAACCATTCTCCATCGCCAACCCATTCCCTGCCGCCCTAGTTGACGCTCTCGCAGGGTACAACTATCTCGTTAACGTTGTCGGGTTTTCGCCGTCCGATATCATTGTTTCCGGCGACTCTGCTGGCGGGAATCTCGCACACGCCTTGACTCGTTACCTCGTAGAAAATCAGAGTTCTCGGGCTGTCAAAGCGCCAGGTCCCCCGGGGGCACTCGTTCTTTCTTCTCCGTGGTCCGATTTGAGCCTTTCTCACGATACCCCGGACTCGTCACCTTTTATATACCGAAATTGTGACATACTTGTCTACAATGAAGGGGACTCGTATCCCAAGAGAGCCTTCCTCGGACCTCACGGAGCGAAAGCTGCGGAGACAAATAGATATATTTCGCCGGCTTGCAAGACGTTGGATATTGACTTCAAAGGCTTCCCGAGGACATTCATTATTGGGGGAGGAGTGGAGTTACTCATTGACCAAATCAGAACATTGAAGGAGAAAATGGTCAAGGACCTCGGTGAAGGTGATGGTTTGAAGGCAAACGAGGGAAAAGTGAGATATGTTGAGGAACCGGACGCGGTCCATGACTACCCTGTGTTCAAGTGGCACGAGCCGGAAAGAACCAGGACATTGAAAGAGGTAGCGGATTGGATCACTGCTGCTACCTAGGTACTACGGCTGCTTATGTCGGTTAGTATGTCATTCAGTCATTGCAATATTGATCTAGTTGTCAAAGAGATGGAACCGAATCAGGTTTTTCGCACTACATCGGCACAACAGCACCCTCCTGATACCGATTGGGATTTTGGCTTGGCATCGACGGTACAAAAAAAATTTTTTTATTCACCTCCTTCACTTTTTAATCGAGCCAGATGTAACCGCCAAACAAGACCTCAATGCGGCCTGCACCTACTCTCATTTCTGTCTCTTTGGCTGCTGCAGTCAATGCTCACTTTCAACTTCAATTTCCTCCCCCACGAGGACCCTTTGTCGCAGCTCAAGAGGTCAACTTTTGTGGTCCGTCGTTTGTCGTCACTACATCTTGACGCTACCTTCTCATGCAAGTCATATAGATGGCTACACAAATGTCACTACTAATCGTACCCTCTTCCCTTTGAGTGGAGGCTTCTTCTCCATGAAGTCGGGACACCCTCAATGGACGGGTGAGCATGGGAAAGCACCTGATATGAAGGGTAAACTCATTCGTTTCCCCGTAGCTGGCGTATTACTTTCGACTGGCGTAGCCACTTCATTTGATGGCTTCAAGCAGATCAAGCCTTTCTTCCAGCAATCAGGGGAGGGCATCTACTGCTACCCGCTGAGCTTTGACTCTTCAAATGCAACGGGATTGACTAGCGGCGAGAATGTCACTATTCAAGTATGATTCAAGTATTATCCCGATTTTCCACCCTTTCATGTTCTTTTAGATTGTCTATGATGCCGGCGATCGCGAGCTGTTCCAGGTAAGTTGTAATTAAAGGCAATTCACCAACTAACTTCTAAATAGTGCGCCGACTTGACACTATCCAATAATACCACTTTGGATCCCACTGCTGACCATTGCTCCAACGCAACTAGCACTAATAGCACTTCATCAGGGAACGGAACTTCCACCAGTTCCGGTGCATCAGCTAAGGGCACTGGATCTTCTGCGGAGCGCACGGTTGGGTCCGGGCTTATCACTGCCGTCCTCGGACTGGTTGGCTTAGCGGCGGGTTTATCCATTTGACTGATATAATCGAGGAGGCTCTTTCATCGAGTACTGATTTGTCCCACGATGTATTAAAAAAAAACTCGTCGTTCCCACTGTTCGTACCAAGAGAAAGTTTTGTGAATTGTGATACATGTGATGTGTGAAGCGGTATATTAAAGTAACATCCTAAATTAGCATGCAAATCGTGGCTTTCAGTTGGAGGACACCTGGATCCCCAATCGCCCCTCCAACTTGCTGCCCAGCCAGCCAGCCAATGTCCCCCTTTCTTACCACGATGACCTTGCAGTTGGTCTGGTATCAGACAGATTCCCTGACATTCCACGGGTGTAACTGAACGTTAGCGAAGTTCGTGGCGACGTAAAATATCCAATGATTCCATGGCTCAAAGATCATACCCAGAGGAGGTGGGACCTTGGCAGATACTCATATATGATGGCGCTGGAATTAAAGCACGGCAGTGACTCCGACAGCGACCAGCGGTCATGGGCGTCGTTCGTTCGATCGGACCTCGACACTTGCGGTCCCTATCTGATATCCTAAGAGTAGTATCCCTGGATTTTCTTGCCGCGCATCTGTTGTTGTGAACGATATGAATACGGCATGCCCGTCGTCATTTCTTGGGAGCTTCACCGTAGCCAACTCATTCTCTGCCGTGTTGCAGGGCACATTAAGCCATCTGGTGCCGTCATTTCCTGCCAAAGGCCGCCCCGCCAGTCCCGATGCCATTTAGTGTTGATCGTTGACCCACTTACCCAATAGGTTGTCAAAGAGACCGAAAAGATATTTTTATGGCTCCGACAGGGAGCAAAAAACTTTTTTAATTTCTTCTTGCCTATTTTAGTCTGAGTCGAATGCCACCCGCCAAACCAGTCCTCCATGCGCCTCGCATTTTCTCTCGTTTCTGCCTCTTTGCTGGCTATAGTCAGCGCTCACTTCCAGCTCCAATTTCCTCCTCCGCGAGGTCCCTTTGTTCAGGACGACGAGGTTAAATTTTGTGGTTCGTCTTCGCCACCGTTACACGCTGATTATCCCCTCACATATCGGACAGACGGTTACACAAATGTTACTACTAATCGTACCGTTTTCCCCTTGAGCGGAGGTTTCTTCTCCTTGAATTCGGAGCACGATCAATGGACCGGTGAGTTTTTTTTTTTATTATAAAGAGAAAGAGTCCTCTTGATATTAAGAATAAACTCATTCATTCCGGTGTAGCTGGCGTATTGCTTTCGACCGGCGCGGCCAATTCGTTCAGCAACTTCAAGCAGATTAAGCCTTTCTTCCAGCAAAAAGGAGAAGGAATTTACTGCTTCCCACTGAGCTTTGACTCTCCCAATGCGACGGGATTGACTAACGGCGAGAATGTCACGATCCAGGTAGAGATCGAACCCGGCCTCTTACCTTTTTTTATTATTATTAATCTATATCCCTCTAGATTATCTTTGACGGTAGCGATGGCGAGCTGTTCCAGGCAAGTTGTAACTAAAGGCAACTAACAGAAATGATTGAGAGTCACATCTGGCAGTGCGCAGACCTGACACTCTCCAGCAGTGTCAATTTGTCCACGACCGCTGACCATTGCTCCAACGGAACTAGCACCAGTAGCACTTCGTCAGGAAGCGGAACTTCCACCAGTTCCGGGGCGGCAGCTACGAACACTAAATCTGCTGCAGAACGAGTGGTTGGGTCTGGGCTTGTTACGGTTGTTCTCGGACTGGTTGGCCTAGCGGCGGGTCTATCAATCTGATCTGTGTAGTGGATGCCTATATGTATACCGAAACGCACAAAGAGCTCACTGTTCCCACTGTATGCGCCAAAAGGAAGTTTTGTCTGAGGTCCACACAAGGGCTGTCGTATGTGAGATAACAGAACACGCCGCTGAGGCTCGTTGCAAGATTAAATTATGATGATTTGAATAAGGTTAGGGTTAATTAACGCATCGGGCATGCAAATCGAGGCTTTGAAGGATACCTGGATCCCCTATCACCCCGAAATGGACACCCATCACCTTCAGATGCTCGTTCCCTCGTCCCCCCCGCTGCCCAACTGCTTCCCCCTCCCTTGCTTCCTCTCATCAGGACAGCCTTTGCGGTAGGACCGGCCACCAAAAACGATCTGATTGACTGATTCCCCGACGTGCGTGGTCGACGACGACAGCCAAGGGTCATCATACAGCAAGAGGTCCGCCGCGAAATGAATTCTTACCCTAGCAATCTGTCTTCACTGTTTGGAATGACTTGGCTCTCGCGCTTGTGTCTCTGACTGTGTGTTGAATAGCCGAGTATAATGGAATCAAGGGATACATTGTTAATACAATTCCGAAACAGCGAGACCCATCGCGTCCCCGAGAGGCTCTGCGAAATTGCAACCGTTCTCTGAGCCGAGGATAATTTTACCCTACGGTCCCTACCTGAGGCCTTGGAAGGGTCTTTCATGTTGAAGCTAGTGTTTGATCGTTTTCTAGTACGGCATAATCTCTGGATCTTCGAGCCGCACTGCCGCTGTTGCGAACGGCTTTGACAGGTACAATCCATCTAGCGTGATTCGCACACAGACGTCTTATCGATGTCGTCCGATGTGCACGAACGTACGGGAAATGATGTTGGAATGGACAGCAAACGGCATGGGCTGTTCATGAAAAAGCAGCGTGCCCATCATCATCATCATTTTTTCGCGCAGTACATCAAACTTTTTTGCAGGGTCCCGAACATGCTTGCAGCTGAGAACGCGGCCGTCGTCGAGCTCCTTGAGGTTTGATGGGATCAATATCACATGCGTTATATCCTTATCGACCGCCTTCGATGGATGCTCTCTCACGCGAGATTCTCTATGGTGCCTTGTGAACCCTCTCCATCATCACTGATTCCCCTCCCTCCCCCCCAATCAGTCTCGCAGATCATCTATGCTGGCTTCCTTGATTACGTCTACCGGATCTACATGTTTTCTTGACACTCTATGGTGTAGTACGCCACCCTCCCCCAAATTCCAATGGTAGAATTCCACAGCTGACACACACTGCTGCTTCTACTCCAAAACCACGAGTGTTTAACCAGAAGCCAAACTAATATTGGTGACGCGTCTCCCACTACTAATTTGAGCTGATATACATCGGCGCTACCCATTACAATACGAACAACTAGCTACGTGGAAGAGGTAGATGTCAACATCACAAACAGAATTGTAACATCTAAACAAAGATCCGAGCATATCAATCGTCTGAAGCCAACGCAGATAATGCCCATTATTTTCGCTCATTCTCGGAGCTTTTGTGGGCTGTTCGATCCTTTCTTTCTTTTC